>JAQFZB010000128.1:0-27747 GCA_034695165.1 Desoria trispinata
CTCTTGCTCCTGCTGCTTGCTTCAATTCACATGTGCCACAAAGAGAAAGCTCATCATTACATACTTTTATACACGAAGGAGGGAAACATTCTCTTCTAAACTTTCCGTTTCCGTTTTTATAAAATTCAATAATAATACTTTCCTATTTAACCAGTAGATATGGACCTACGATAGTGAAAATTTAATTTATTAACAAATTATTATTACGATGGATAGTGAAGTAGAAAGATGTGTATAAATTATCCAGATTGTTCTCAATTATTCTTTTAGACCATTGAACCAGAATGTCACTTTTGTCATATCATCATCCCACACATGGAATGAAAAATTATGTCAAGGTGCATATAGCATTTGATGTATAGGCTCTTTGGCTTTCACTTTTCATTCATTCCCTGTGGAGTTTAGCTCTATTTTTGTTCCTCTTGCTGCGTAAATCCCAGTTCTAATTTTGATTATTTTGGTAATAATTTATAAGAAGCAGATTTCCGAAATAAATGATGAGGGATTCCCTAAATCCCATTAGATTTACTGTGAAATTGTATTTCATCTACAATTTTTATTAAATGAATAATTGATATGTTTTACTTTAATTATTAGAATAAATAAATTCTAAATAATGTTGATGTTGGTTTTATAAAAGCTTTAAAAAATATACATCATAAAATGTATCGTTTTTACTGTATCTCAGAATTATTCAAACCTTGGCATGAAAAAGTGCCAGTAGCAGTGACAAAATGTGGACGTAATGCATAAAGCTCACTGTGCTTTCTCCGCGGGGCTTTGATCCCACACTCTCTCATGGCCTATTCAAATATAAAACCAATATTTTTATTACTTTCCCTTCTCAATCGTCATATTTCTTTTCCTTTGCGACAGTTTGTTCTGGTTTCCTAGAAAGTACAGAATAAGCAAAGGTTTGCATTACGCTTGAGAATATTATAGTTCAACTCCTGAGTTCTCAAACATACATTCTACATTTTGTAAACTATATAGTACTCTGTCTGCAAGAGAACCAACAGCTTGGAAATTTCAAATTCAGAGAATTCAAGATAGTTCAGTTTGACTTCGGATAAAGTTTCAAGATTTGATGGAGTCAAAAGTGTAGTGGTTTTCTCAAATACCCTTTGGGTTACGATTTTTGTGATTTTTTCTTCCTACTTCTTCGTCAACTTAAAGAAACTGCATGCAACTATGAAAGTATTTTCATTCCCACAAATTATTTTGAACAACCAGACAGGAGAGGAAATATTAAAACTTTGAAATAAATGTTTTGTACGTCTAAAATCATAAATCAAGAAATAGAATAGAAATGGCATTGTTGTAATTTAAGACTGAAAGTGACAGTAGTTTCATTGGGTGCAGTGTGATATCATTGTGATATAGATCTTATCTGGGTAGAGTTTCGTCGTTGCGGTCTACACTTTAATAAGATGACATGACATCAAACTCAAAATGAAATATCAAACTTAAAAGTGGCATAATCAGCAAAAGCTTTTGAATCAAGTTCATATCATCTCATTGTTGACTTTCGCTATCTTTTGAAAATTTGTGGAACAGAAACCGCAACACCATGGAACATAATCAAATGCTATCTTTTTGTGCCAAAAGCTCTCCGCTCCTTTATAACCCTACCCTTTTGGCCTGCTGTATGTTCTCTTATTTTGTTAAAACAGTGTAAAAAAGATATAAAGTTTTATTCTAATTCAGATAGGCAGTCACATTGTTTTACCAGTATTGTTGTCATCATCACGTTTAAAAAGTAAATTCTCTTACCAAATGATGTAACTATCAAACTGAAGCTTTCCGTTGGTTTTATATAAACGGAAATAAAGATGTCGGTAAAATTCAAAGCTAATGGGATGCGGCTCTGTTCTGTGGCTCTAGAGAGATCGAGATAGATGCAGAGCATAAAGAGAAGGAAAGGTGCCGACGTAATTTATTCTTGAAAAATGCCGAGAAATACAAAAGATCCGATAGCATGGACTAAAAGCTACTTGTACTTTGTACACTCGTTCGTTTCTTCTTTTGTCTTTTTATTCCTCGGCTTTTCTTTTCAGTTGGAATTTGGAAATGTCACATCATACAACGTCAAGTTACCCAACCCAGATCAACAAGAGCTCTTTACCAATGTTCTTCACAGAGAAAAATAAGATGGATACTTTATTGCTCTTATATGCCTTATTCTCTTCATTTTATGAACAAACTTTTCTCTTTTGATAAAGAAAAAATGAACAGTGCACAGTCAAGTATAAGCTCATAAATAGCTTCATCAATGTTTGTGTAATTAGTTCACTAATCCAATCATCCACGCAGCATTAAGAGTTAATCATGAAGATTACAAATAAATTCTTCAAGTGATTATCTCATCCTTAGATGTTCTTAATTAAAGATAAGCTTTTACGTAGTTTATAGATAAGGTTAAATTAAACTTCAATTGATAATTAATGTTGCAGAAGAAATGTTTCTCCCCTTCTAATTTCCAATCTTGATTATATCAACAACATTGACAATAGCATAGTACCTTTGGAGAATTTAATGTTTACTTTCCACCTTGGCTTCTATGTACTATCTGTCCCCTTTCCCATCCCCACCACATCTCAACAAAACAATACGCGTCAATTTACTCATTTACACTTTGCACTCCGTTCCCATCCCTAATAGCATTGCGTTATCATGTTGGTTGAATTCAAAGAGTAGAAGAACAGTATATAGTAAGTAAATGTAAGTTATAACTGTCAGCCATAGAGTTCAAGGTTAGAAAGGCACCCCTGGGGTTTATGTAAATTGCTTTACTTTACTTTCTCCACACACAATAATGTAGTTTCTAACTAAACAGAAGTAGAATTCTTTCCCAAGTTTATTTTCCTAAATGCCTGAAATGTTTAAGTTAAACCACACAATGTTGTTGGCATCCTTTTGAATTGAAACCCCCAAAAGCGGAGCTATTACGCAAAGGATGACTGTGTGCCCATTTACACATACACATAGAGTCTAGGAAGTTTTCAGCAAAACAAACAATGAACACTCACACTATTATAATATTACTACATAGAGTTCAATTTGGATTTGGAGATGGGGAAAACGCCAAGTCCTCACCATAACCACTATGGCATAGAATCAGGAGATATGCAGTGTGATGATGAAGCAAGTGGATTGCTTTTTGCTCTTCTCTATACATGCTCTTAGTAATGGGGAAGTAATCATGACTTATTATACAAACTAATGGCCAAATGGCAATAGCATTATTACTTACTTGAGGATTATCTCACACTCGACTTGAACTTCTCCTTGATGGAGGAGGGTGAGATTCAACTTCTAACTTATACTTCATTTTAACTATTGAGTTGACTTTCCTTCTCAATAATAAACCATAATCCCTCTTATTCATTCCGTCCTCACACAAGAGACCAGTGAAAGGACCCCACATGCTCACTGTTTTACCACAAATTCTATCTCTCCTCCTGTAATTTTGTGGTGAAATTAGGCACCGTTCCATAAACTAGTAGGATTTTGGTTTTTTTAATTTTCATCAAAGTAGACATTTATATACCTTGGTTTCAAATCATCCTATTATTAGCCTTGCGAGTTACTATCACCATGTAGTAGTTGTAGTAAGGTACGTGAAAATTTGAAAATTCCACCCCTATATTATTGTGACTTAATACTTATATAATAGATTGCGATGGTTTTTCCAAACGCATATGCATCTACTAAAGAAAAGAAGAACGTCAATTCCAGCGAGTCTCAGTTATCCCTAAGAAGATAAGATAAATAAATCCCTTTACTTATTTCCTCAGTAGAGAAGAAATGGAAGAGGCTCTTTGGCATTTTTCTTATCATTTCCTCCACCCATCCCATCCCTAATGCACTTTACGCTTTACACTTTAGTTGCAAACAAGATGCTTTTCTGCATTGTATTTGTAAACACAGTGAAAAATATATTTTGTAAAGGGAAAATATTCTTACTTCCTCTAAGCTTTCCTTTTCTCCTCTCTTATAATATAACAAAACAAAAATAGTGCTCTCTCTCTAGTGCTGTTGTTGCTGTACACTATAAATGTACATAGACATATTGTACTTGTTCTTCTTGATGTGTAGAAATGCTTTAGGCTAAATCTTACTGACTGATGGATCCCATTTTCCATCATTGAACTGAAGTTTCAAACAATCGAATTTTCCGATATAAAACCCACGCTTTGACACTTCTATTTTCCCTACTGCCGTCAAGAGAATAGTGGTTGGGGGTGTGTTTATTGTAACTTGCATCCTCCACCATGCATGAAATGTCCTCTCTAAATTTTTCTCCAAAGTTTAAGATGAATATTTAATAAAAAATGCATTACCCATTCTACTGAACTCATTTGCTAGTTTTAGCTTCTGCTCTGGTATCATAGACACTTTTAAAACTTGTTCTAGATAATAGAGTTTCCAAACCTATCAATAGAAATGCTGCATGGATGTAGAGATGACGTGTGAGCTAAAAAAGGCTTAACTTTTCTGAAAGTGAAAATATGTGTAAAATAAATACAAAAAAATCTCCTTAACAGAAAAGGAGGGGGCTTTGACTTGGGAATTTTAAGCATTCTCTTTCAAAATAATCCAATTCGTGTTTCTAAAGTGAGTATGTATATTTTTATGGCAATTTCAGGGATGTCAATGAGCTACTACAGAAGCTTCTGGATCCCAGAATGGAAATGTGAATTGTAAATGCTACACCCACGAAAGTCCAGTGAAGACATCAACTTCAGCAGACAACAAATTGAAGGGAGAAAAAAATAACAGAGTCAAAATCAGTATCTTCGATGAATGACAATGAATTGAGCAACATAAACTTTTCTGTGTGAACTCGCCCATTTACATGAGATTTCGGACGGAGAACTTGAACTCTTAAAAATTCTACGTGTTCGTGTTATTTTCCTAGTTCAACTAACAATATAACTACTACTTCTGCTGCAAGAATATTGTCAGGAGCAGTGCATTTGATTGAATATCTAAAAGGTAAGCACTTTCATGAATCTCATTGAACAGCGGCACCATGCAATCTCCAAATCAGTACACATTAGGGTGAATGGCAGATATCGGTCAAAAAGAAATAAAAAAGTCTTAATTTGACGGTGGTGCATAAAAACAGAAGCCATATTGTGAAAACATTCAACCACTACTAACAATAAGAGACTATATAGTAGTATGGTAGCATTCTGCATTTGATTAGATTTGTCTCATGTTAAGTGAGTATTATAATAATGATTAGGAGATGAGGAAAAAGCACAGGAATTGGATAGCTTATTTAAGAGCTGACTGGCATTTGCTTCTTCGCGTAGGTTGTGACATGGGTGGAGAAAATGGACTTTTAAACAAAGATGTTTCCGATAAGCCAAGACAAACATGTTGAATTACTGAGAGTGCGTTCTCTAATATTTTATTATTTCATGTGATAATTAGGCACAAGCCAACTGCTAAATGTCATGGGTAGAGAGACCACTGTTTTTGCTCCTACTATAATAATACATGCTGTGTTGACTGGGTTGATCTTTAAAGTCAGTTACTAAGCAAGAGGAAGAGAAAATAAGCATGTTTGTATGCATTTAGAATTAGATTTTGGAGAAAGGGCAAAGTAACTATCATTGGTAATGCTAATGTAATGGGGAAAGTCAGTGGGGGCATCTATATCCATTCCCCTTTATGGTCTCTCTCCATTCACATGATTAGTCCAGGGCTAAATGGACATGGACTAAATGACCCTTTTATCAAAAACACGAGTCGTGAAGAGTATCCAAGTATTCATCCAACAAGAACATGTAGATCCCACTTCCAGATTCCCTGCCTATGAGACTTTCAGTCAATGAGTCAGTGTACATGTCAAGGGCCTGTTTACTCTCATATTATACTACTTTCTATACTATACTACACTATACTACTATGTACAGACTGATACGCTATATGATATCATGTCATTATCCTCATTTTCTATTTCGTTGAATAAATATCGCATAATAGACCATTCTTTACTGACGTTAAATCGGTTATGCAGTCTTTTTATTGGTATTACGCAACTCTTATGAACATGTGCAAGTGTGTTTTATATACTGAATGTCATATAAGTATTATACATTTTGGTAATAAATGAGGATGGATATTTTTGAACCCACCCTTTAGTCCTTGGGAACAGAAGAATCCTTTATAGTATAATAGTAGTAACATCTTTTGTTGTAGAGCAGCTGGGTTGACATAAATTCCTTAATTCCACTAACACAAATATATTTGCAGAAACATGTCCCATTGTCTTATACAATTTCTCTTTGAGTGAAATGAACTAGTGTCCTACTACTACTACCACTACAACTAACTGAACACAACAGATATAATCCCTTGTTCTCCTCCTGTGATGCGACTGACCTTATTTTCCAACCATGTGGAATTCTTTACAAGAGGTCTTCTGGAGAATTTCATATATCTTTACCCAAAAGCAATTCTTACATAACAATATAAATGTACTACCACTGCATTGCTCAATGGGAAAGAGATACACACCAGTCAGATCCATTAGCAGACATTATCATAGAAATGGATAGGAATCTCCCTGCTTTCTGTCTACGTCTCCTTCAATCCCATTAGTAAAAAACAAAAAAATGAAAAGACAAAATTAGGCTCTGGAGAAAGCATTCTTTCACTAATTGAAAATTAGCTACTGTTCTTCTGCAGGTCTGATGTATTGTATATAAGGATTTTTTACCAACTCTTTCTCCTGCCAAAAGAGTAAATTCGTATATGTATTAATCCATTGGGTATTAGTATATTTAAGAAATTAATTAGGAAAATAATAAATCAATTGAACTTTAGAGGAATAGAATGAAGAAAACTTGGAGAAATGAAGTTGAAGCAATCAATTACATCTTGAGAAACAAACAAACTCCGTTATTGAGTGTAACAAACATAAGTCCTCTGTGGCTTTAGCTCTAATCATTTCGAATATTCTTTGACATCCATTGCGTTGTTTTGAGAAGGAAGGCATTATAAGCATCCAAAAGCCCGCATTTATGACTGGTTTGTTTCTATTTGTTTGTTTGTTGGAACTTATTGTAACTGAAACTATGGGAGAGTTGCTTCTTCGGAATCTTATGTACTTGTTCCTTGGACACTCTTCCAGTTCGTTGAGGATCACCGCATCACATTCCAATTCCACACTCTCTCTACAAGTAGTGGCAGCGTGAAGCTTACAGAAATCTTAAATCTTTGAGAACTTCAAATGTGATATTTACTATTTACGCTTGGCAGGTATATTCTGTAGAAGAACAATTCAGAGAAAAGGAAAGGATGTTCAGAACTTGTGAAAAGGCAATCTCTGTCCATCCGTTACTGATGCAATCTCATTTAATCCCTTTCTTCTTCAAATCTACTACACACAGATTACCAGAAATCAGACTGACTTGTGGTTCCTCTCTGTTGCGGTCAATGCATCGTTACAAAATTACTTGGATTTACCGATCCATCCTACAATCCACTTTAGGTTTCTGCATCGGAATTTTGGCATGAGAAATTTTATACTGACATTTCAAAAACCACATGCAAATCATGGAAATTTATATATATACTTGCAATTTTTTCTAGATAGGTTTTAAATTTACATTGTTATTCGATAAATAATTGTAAACCACCAAATAACAAAGGGTGTAAGTTTGAAAGCAAATGGTAAAATGGTGAAATTGACAAATGGATTTGAAAAATGAGCTGGATAAGAATAATTGGAGTTAAATGGGAGGAACCCTAATTTCCAATAACAATTTTTCAACCGGTCTTTCTCATGGTTTTAATCATCTTGTAAATTTAAGCTTGAATTGCTTTAGTATGGTTTTTATGTCTCTCATAAGTTTTCATCCTTTTAAATCCGATTGTGTGATTTTTTTTATATTTTAATAGTTTAGCAAACTAAAGCAATCAGCCATAAACTATAACAAGTGAGATTTGATGTCCATATGTTATGTTACCTTACACCTCTTTTGTAGACTTTTAATTCTGCAATTTTAATGGACGATTTAACTACTCTATTTACAAGTAAGGCAAAACTTGGAAAATTTTATTATATTGTACAGGTTTTTTCATGAGATACTAAATCACTTCTTGTGGTTAGAGTTTTGTCACTTATTTTCTGGTTAAAATTATTTTAATTGCTTTCAAAACGAATCGGAAACAATAAAATGAAACCAAGAAATGATTTTATTAGCATTATAAAATGATTGATTTTCATTTACAATAAATTGAATAAAGTTGATTATACTTTTGAATTGCTTCTATGCTTTTAAACTTAAAATGGAAGTCAACGATACTTTGAGCTGAATAACATTGATCTTGCATGGATATATTAGTTGTTTGTAGTATGCAAAACTAGTCATCATAAATAGACATTAATGAAGTAATCTGCAGTGAACTTGAAAGAAAAGTGATCCGGCAGGTAAAATAAAAAGACTGAGCAGTCAGGTTCGCCTTTAACTTAATACTTTCATTACATGCAACGCAATATTAAATGTGTATTTCAGCAGATAAAGTAACGATATCAGTCATTATTAAATGTTTAAAAGTTGCATCTGAGAAATCTCCCTCGGGATAGAAATCAACAATTTTATTTTCGTTCAGATTTGCATATTAGTAGACGAGTAAAGGAAAAACAATAGCTTAACATTCCGACCAGTTGAACAATTAGCATAGGATATTATGGCCTTTACTATCATTCTCTTCATTACTTTTATAGTATGTGTGTATTCCTCTGCTGCTGCTACTCTTATCCTTTTGTTTGTGTAATCATTATTATGAAGCATTATTATCTACATCAATGAACACAGTGATCTCTGATGGATCAAGAATTTGAAATGATTTTAATGTACAAAACTGAAACCCACCACAGAATCAAATGTACTACACACAGAATCACTTGAGAGTTTTGTTTTTCCTTTACATGTTTTAATTGCATTGTAATGTTTGGCAAATAAATGAATCTCTTGTATATGACAAGAAGATGGACAGACATAGATTGGTATGGTGCTACAAACACTGCGGTTAATGAAAAAGTAGTATGAATTATTTAACAAACTGTATCAATGATATAGAGAAAAACCACTTTAAGTTTTAATGACAATGCGAAACACTAGTACAAGATCCAGAAGAAGGCAACAACATAAAACATAGCACTTTTATACTTCCAAGAACACGTAGTAGTTGAGAGGTTTTATAATTGTAGTAATTAGCTCTAAAAAAATGGTCAATCTTCATTAAGAAAAGGCGGAGAGATGTTTTAGCATTGAATTTTACAATGAATTCAATTCAATAATATTAAGAAGGGAAAGACACTTGGGTACGTAACTAACAATAAGTAATTGATGGTCAATACATGTTCGAAAATTCCATCCTAGCTACTAGCACTGTGGTAGTTCATCGTCCAACCCAATCCCAGTATAAAAACTGAAATGCCTTATTTTGGCTCACGAAGAGTGTAATTATGAAGAAAAACCCTGTCATCAATTTCTCGTCTGGTGGAATTTTTTGGCAATTGTGTATTGCTCTTGTATCATTATCCTATGGAAAGAGAAATTGCCTCCCGGATGATTGCAAAATCCTCCGATTTTAAGATTCATCCACGCAAATAAATTGTGATTGAAATCTTTATAGCTTCATTTCCATGCTAAAGGTTTATTGTCTAAGGCATTTGCGTGGAATAAATAATAAATTTTGCAGACACGGTGAAAGAAAATGGTCGCGCATGCAACATATAAACTGACGATACCACCAACGCTGTCATTATGAAGTATTGCGAAAATACTCTGCCTACTAACTGCCACTATTCTACCTACTGACATCAACCACATTCTATTTACAACTACCAGTAGAAGTATCGACAACAATCATCAACAACAACGCATAATAATAAATGCATAACAACTTTAGCTTTTTACTCCGCACCTTTGCAATCTCATCAGATCTTTTCGATAATGAATACTTTATAAGTTTGCAACCTTTCGGGTTTTCTCCAAGCATATAATTAGAAAAGGCAGAAAAATTACAAAGCGATTTACGATCATGAATTTATCAACCTCGTACTAAAATGGAAATGTGGGTTGACTTATTATACACTGTAACTAGTAAAATTATTAATAATAATAACAAGAAGTCAATTCTGGTTGTTGGGAATATATGATGAATTTTTCAACATATATGTTCAATTACGTGATAATATTGTGAATTTACATGTCGACGTACCTGGTTAAAATTGAAAACATATTAAAAACTGACTGACATTTACATACATATACATAAGTCGATAAAACCGAAATTGGATCCATTGCTAAAAAATACTTCCTAAAAAGGAAGTAAACACTCAAATAAACAAGTATATACAAGAATCAGTCTTGTTCAACAACAGAAAGATGTTATCGATGATAAAATGGCAAACACTAATTGCAGTTTGGGGTTTAAAGTATAAGCTATAAACTATCATTTTTAAACTCAATGGAAACTCTGATGTGGTGGACAATACCAACGTCCCATACCAAGAGGCCAATCAACCGAAGCATTTTATTATACCACTACTATTGTACTACACTACTATTTGCTGCTGGTTCCACTACGAAAAACTTTTGCTACGGATATCAAAAAGTGGTCTAACGCAAAGACCATATAGTTTAGTTAATTGTAATTAGATAGCTAGAAACGAAAAGTACAGTTTCATGAAGGATGAGTAGTGGTTGGATTTTTTCCTAGGGAAATTGACAAGTATCGACATTTCAACATGTAATTCATTTTTCTAGTACATATACATATCAATTTGACTTACGCACTGGCAAAATAAATTTAAGAATATAAAATTTGGACAATTTAACATAACCACTGTCGTTGTTATAAATTTTCAAACTGAATGAAAAATGGGAAAGAAATTGTGGTCAAATTTCCTTTGGTTTTCATACCCACTCTTCAATTCAGGTAAAAGTAAAGGTGGATCGATCGGATTCCTTTACTCCAGTTTTTTCCTTAAATCAAGTGAGAGGTCAAAACCCTTTAGAAGAAAAACGCCATGTTAATGCCAGTCTTCAATACATGAATGCATTTTTATTTTTTTCCCAAGAACAGATCCAGTTTATGTAGTCTTCTTGATTAACATCAACATTAGCAAGGATTATTTGACTTGTAATTCATCGAAACTTGTATCAATCGTTCTTCTTCTTCTTCTTGGATGCGAATTATGCTGTAGCAAACTGCTTTTGTTTTAGATTTATAATGCTCCCAAAAAGCATTATATTATATTATAGGGATTTGTATGGTATGCATTGTTATTTTGTTATATGCTAATAAAATAGGAGATTATCGCGATTATTGCATCGGATTACAACGTTGGTTGGGGATGAGTCTTTTCTCCCAGCATCAGCAACAGTTACTATTCGTCTTAAATTTTCAATTTATCTTTAGATAACAGAAACAACATAGAGTTGGAGCAACTTTTTAAAAACGAAAAAGTAATTATCTAAGGAAAAGCTGTAGAAGATAAGGATTCACAAGAATCAAATTTAGAAATTTGGACAAGTTAAAAAAATGTGGTAGTATGAGAAAAATCTTTGAAGAGCAACAAATCATATTGTACCGTAAATCAATTGAACCAGCAGCAACAGGAGAATCCTTGACAATTTTGCTAGAGGCAGATTTAGCAAAATATTCATCTCAAAAGGGAGATTTGTCAGGTAAATTGTATAATGAAGACAGGTGTTGGAGGAACAGTCAAAATTACACTGTACTTACAGTTCATAATTTACAAACTCTTCTATTCTACTCTCTCTTCTAGAATTCAAGTACTTAATTCTTTCTATGTATGAGATATGGATGTATGCAAAACTGTAAATGGAACATATTTCAGCAAGCCAAAAATGCAAAACCAAAAAACTTTGTTCAAAAGGAATCCGTTCTAATGCATGTAGATTTTTCAAACTCTTATCACCTGTTATGATCTACAAAACTAGACTTTTACTCTGACGACAGCCAGATCATCTTCTTCTATTACAGTTCCAATTGCAAACCAAACTGCACGTCGCAGTTGTATAAGTACTAAAGAGTTAATGCAAACAAATACGAGATGAGTGAAATATTTATTTTGCTTAGGGTTAAGGTTAAATCTTGCGAAAAGTCTTTCTAAATCCGCAGAGAAGATGGTTACGTGATGGGCTTTTAAGTCATCAAAATATAGTTCTTATTTTCTTATATAAAAGATTTAAGAAACTGTCGAATGAAACCAGTCCTTATCTTTGCTACATTATAATTGTAAACTCCGTTGTTTGTTATAGTTGTAGATAATAACTCATCAATTTAACAGATTTCACTTCCTTCAGATTTTAATGCATATTTAATTTTAAAGTACAAGAACAAATAGGTACTAACGGGTTAGTACAAGGGCATTAAGTTGAACTTGAATTGATGTAAAAGCAGTTTTTCTTATCCAAATTAGCCAAAAGTCTGTATTTGCTGATAGTGTATCAGCATCTGCAAGCAATATTGCTCCAGGTATAATATATTTAGCCTAACATAACATAACAATAAAAATAAAAATAAAAAATTACAAAAGTAAAAAATAAGCTGTCATATCATAAAACTGTCTATGGATTTTATATATGCGAAAAGTTTTTACATCAGTTTAAGTTCAGCCAATTTTTACGGCTCCACCTTTGCTTTAAAGTTGTGTTTGCCAGCGGCAAAGACTTTGCAATTTGTTATTGCACATTAAAATTAAATAACTTACAGCTTACCCACACTGGTATATGGTATAATAATAATTGTATACTATTGAGTATATTATGCTAGTTATACGGTAGGTAGTGTTGTTTTGTTATAGGCCGTTTCCATTTTAACTTTGTGAAATCAGAATGATTTTTAATCTAATTCTTGTTTCTTTGTTATGATTTTCTGCCAAGTTTGACAAGTTGTATTTTAATGAATTAATGGATCAAGACGCAAATTTAATGTATTTTGATTATTTTCTTCACTTATGGCATGAATTTATAAAACTTGAAGTTTTCTTCTTGGAAAGGAATTGCTGTTGACTTCAACTTCAGGATTCAACTCCTGTTTTACCATTTCATTTTATGATGATAGTATTTTGTGGAGAAGTTATATTACACATAATAAAGATAACGAAGCTGTGATCAAATGCATAATTATAGCCAATTTACTTTGAATGTTTCTGGAGTGAATCTTCTTTTGTACTTGTTTGTACCTTAAGTACCCCCTTAATACTGAAGAGTGGTTCCCTTAAAAACTAGATGCTGAAGCTTAAAATTCATTGGAAAAAGTGAAACCGATAATAATAATAACAAGTTAGATTTTACTACTTTGCTATCATGTAGTGGGACGAATTTGAAATAATTTCAGAATTTCCTTCAGAAAGGACTTCTTTTGAAAGGTGAAGAGCAGGTGATGTGTACTCAATTAGATGAGACTTCTATGAAGCATTTAACACAAGATTAGATAGTTGAAAGCAACCTGTTTGGTAAGGTTTTAAAATTGACTGACACGACTCTTCTGTTAGCTGTGGTCCATGAAGAAGACGCATTGATGCTGGTGTTCAGGGGATCCAATTTAAATGAGAGAGTCAAAGCTTATTACATTACATGGAAGACGATGCGGTGGCCCAAGCAAGGTTAAGTTTCAAAGTTGAAGTCCATGTTACTTCTATTACTGCTACATTCATAAGTCCAATGTAAAGACAACAAATCCTATTAAAACAGTATTTGAAATTTTTAAATATTCTTCTCTTCACTAATAATCAATGCGTGCATACTTTTACTACACACATCAAGTTTCAACTTCCAGTTCTTCGTGACTCAGGATCAATTTTATGTACCAGCCACTGCTGGCCAGGGTTCCCTTACATATGCTTATCTGCATTAAACAGTCTATTTTGCAGATAATAAAACTCTCTTCAAAATTAAATTCCGAACATTGAATCCCTTCCGATAATAATAATATTACTATACTTTTAAACTAGATGCCCTTATTTGAATGTTTGTTAATTCATAATTATGACGTGCTACATCAAATAATATATGATCTGGATTGTGTAATTATTAGTGTGATATTTAATAAAAACATTAACCTCAACAAAAATACGGAACTTTTCCTTCAAGTTCACAGAGTTGAGTTTGGTAACGATTAATTATTTGTGGGTAGATGAAAAAAAGTTGATCATCTTTTTAAAAAAATGCGTTCATTGCATTGTTTTGTTTCATGTTATTTCTTTTTCATTGCATGCATGCTGAGCTTGAGAAGATTTTCTAGGTTTTGTGTTAATTATTCAAAATCCTTACTTCTCTTTTTTTCCAATAAGGATTTTAATTAGAGCGATTTTGAAGACCAATTATTATTATTGGTAGGATTTATCGATAAGATTTTGCGAGGATTATAGATTTTGTAAAATAATAAAAAGATAAGCGAACCAGTTTAGATTGCGTGCTAATAAGCTAAAAGGGATTTTACCTTAGAAAACAAGCAATTTCTTATAATCCCAATAAATAATTTGTAATCTTTGGTTTTCTAAGCATTTATTATAATTTTACAGTTATTGTTATTATATGGGAATTTAATCAGAACTTTATTTCGCATTATATAAACGTTACTTTAGTATAAATTAATTTACTGTTATGGTATAAACATTTGGTCTATTATTATTATTACTGTGCAGTTTATTGAATTTCCTTTTTCAAGTGGCTATTGTGGTATTTGATAAGAAGATATAATTTTAATTTAATTCTCAAGAATAATAAATGGAGAACATGGACATGAAGACTTTTGATAAAAGAACTCTGCTTCTCTGTACTCCCTTCTGCTATTATAATCAGTTACATACTCAAGACTCTAAATAATGTAAGGAGAATTTTTCAACAAGTTTCGGAGATGTTTTCCAAACTTTTTTATACAATAAAATAATGTGTAATGAAGATAATGATGAGATGAGAGTTTTGTATTCCCCGTTCTCGAGTATTCATGTTGTCTTTCCCTTTTCTACATTTTCCACTCTTGTTCCGTGTGTGATTTAGTAAAGTTTCAAAGAAGTTTCAAAAACTTTTCAAAGTTGGAAACTAAACATTGTAGTTGTGTAGCTAAATTTACAATGTTCCTTCATTGTTCGCGTTAGGCGTCAGGTGCGTTTACAAAGGTGCTTATTTACGACTACTCTCTTTGATCAACAGAGTTACACTTGCCTATTATCATTTTTTCTAGAGACATATCACACAGCAGCACTTTCTTATACACATACTACATACAGATGCTTTGCTTTCGTGTAGACAACATTTCTTATGCTGTGAAAGAATTAAGTGATTTGAGATTTAGAAGCTACCACATCGTTGCATCTAAAATTATGCATCTTGAGAACAAGATGGAAAGCTCTGCTTTACATGGGAAAATTTCAGTGGTTTTGTTAGTCTTGTTGAGATTTTATTTACTAGCTTTTAGTAGTAGTAAATTTTGAAAAAATAAAATTATACGATGTACTTCAATTATTTATAAATTTAATACAGACTAAAGTTAGTTTTTCGTCATAGGTGAACAGGTGCTCTATTTATATAGAATTAAATACAAGGTTAAACTTTTATTTGATTTGACATGTTTATATTAAAATTAGAATGAGCATAATAAATTCGAATTCCATTACAACATTTTAATGTAGAGCTAATATAAAATTGTCAACGCATTTAATTTGAAATTACCGTTTAGATTAAATTGACAAAAGAAGGATAAAAGGCACGAATTGTGTAGGAAGCATATTTGCACTAGTTTTTTATTAATGCAAAAAAGTGTTGAGTTTGAGTTTTCGTGAAATAAAGAGAAACAAGGTTTTAATTTCGGTCAGAGAGACAGAGGAAGGTGTGAAAAACCATGATTTTATTTTAGTATAACAATTTAGTGTGGGAAAGTAATAAACTGTGTAGCGTTATTACTGCAGCAGTAGCGTGATACTTGCGTAAATTCAACTCTAAAACTACTCATTGATGGACACTTGTAAATTTAAGTATCAAAGTAGTATTTGAATTTGACATTAACCTGTTTCTCAGAATGACAGTGCAGATTTATAATGCAAGAAAGAAACTGTTTCAATTGTTTTCTTATTATTCTTAATCTCGTCATTGTCAATGCCCGATATCATTCAAGAGAGTCACAATAAAGAAATAAATTAAACTCTCATCAAGTTAATTATTTAATTGGCAAAATCAAAAAGAGCTATCAGAAAATATGTGGGTTTTTTTGTTGTATTTAGGAAAATTATTTGCACTCTTTCGACATTTTGAACTTGTTGAAACTTGATCTCATTTCAATACAAAGGGAAGAGAATTTCGCCTAATCCTGCTTAATAAGGTTCGAAGATTGGACTGGACTCTGTCTCCTACACTTCACAATGAATTAAGAATTATTCAAAGATTGCAAATAAATTTAACCTGTTTTCCATAACAAAAACCTTTGCAAATAATTTCATATCTCTGCTATTTACTGAATACATATATCAAGTCAATAAGCAGTGAGAATATATAAGAAAAGGTATTGAAAATGTCATCAGCATTGTAGCATTGTCTGTTATCCTCGTTATCAGTTGAACACATCTTTTTATGCCTATCATGGATTTGTGTAGATCTGTCTTATTTATTTACCTGCTCTTTGTATTAAATTACTGCGAAATGATACCTTCAATCCATAAAGTGGTATAGTAGTCAAAGGGTTTGACCTGAGAAGTAAAGCTTTCGCGAACTTTTTTAACGTCTCATAAACATCGCTGCGGGATTCAAATTTCCTAAAAATTGAACACCTGAAATGCTTCCCAATAAGTTTGGTGGTTTTTTAGCCAACATTCCTTTTGAGACTCATTACGAGATGAGAGGACAACAAGAAGGAGAATCTTTTCTTCTGATCGAACCAGTTTCGCGTCTCCTCATCTTTCCAATCAAAGTCCATCCTCCATGCATTTGTCTTTACTGCATTTGAATCCCCTTTGACTTGACTGGATTCCTTTCCATTTGATATACTACACCTGTCCATCATCATCATCAAATAATATCCACCATATATATATACGTATATCCTCATCTCAAAGAGTGTAAAGAACTGCAGAACTGGAATCGCTGGTTTTTAATGGTAGTTGCATTAGAAATTATAGAAGAGTTGACATTAAATGTTCGATTTTAAAGACATTATTAGGGATCTGTAAAAGCAGTCTTTCAGAAGCTATTCTGTTCTGCTAAATAGTTATTTAGAAAAGTAATTATTCTTGTCCCCCAAGGAATATATTTAATTCATCTAAGTCTATAATGCTTAACTTTTATTCTTATAATAATTTTGAAGGTTTCTCTGGACATCTACTTGTAATGGAACACATTACATTAGTATTGGATGAAAGTGGTTTGTGTACAATTGAATTGATCAACTTCATTGATCAATCAATTCTTTTCTTGAATTTTTCTTCGTTATTAACTACTCAACCTGCAGACTTTGGCTTCAACTGGTTTTTTAATAGAAAACTTTGTATTATTAGTTTAATGGCAATTTCGGTAATAGTTCCCTTTGACAGTAAACGATACTACTAAACTATACAGATACTACAACATCTGAGCATGAAAAATTTTCAATGTCACTGCTAAATGAAAAATTTTCAATGTCACTGCTAAATGTGGTACAAGTAGTTTCAAGTTTCTGTTCTGTTGAAAAAATAGAGCATAGCAGATTTGAACAATCCAGAAAAAGAAACCCACGACATTCAATTAAACCCACATGCACACGTATTTATACACAATTGCTGCAAGCTAGCTACTCCAATTCCTATTGAGAAACTCTTGTCCAACCTTTACTCTTATATTTTATTCGTAAATATGTACTGGCTGTGGCTACATATTTATGAAGAATATAATATGCAAATAAATAAAATAATAATTTATATGTAGGTATAAAATACAATAAAATACTAGAAGAACTGAAACTAAGAAAGGATTTGAAATTTACAAGTAACAAAAACAAACTAATTTACATAATAGCTTTATTAGTCCAGCACTAAAGTAATCTTAATTACAGCCAATTATTCAACAGCAGAGCTATTCACTCAAAGCATACTTGAAACTCAACCCACTTTTTGGTTTCGTGCTGCTTTATTATCACTCACCATACTATTATTAAACTAAATGAAATAAAGTGATGAAACGGAAATATTCCTAATAACAATTAACCTCACTTTTATAATATATAATATGGTTACATACATGTACAACAGTGTTGTTGGTTGAGTGCTGATGAAAACTCACCACTATTTATGTATTGGAATTTAAACGATTATTACGATAACTACACGTTTATAATACTTTTCTATTTATGATCCATTCTTCTCCACGTTTCCTTGAGGCAGCTCAATTATTTATATCACAATGAATTCTACTTCAGCATCATCATCATATAGCAAGAAACAAACAAGAGAGAAAGTAGCAAAAACTGGATAAAGAGCCAAGAGGCATTTTTCCTAGTAATTCTATAACCCACCCATTTAAAATAGGATGCTCCATGTAAATGCAAATGAATTCTCGATAATTGCTCTATTATGTTTCATAATTTATTTCTCTAAATGGTATTTAATGGAAAGAACTTGAGTACCATAAAAGAGCAGTCATAGTTTAATACAGTCATCATCATTCTCGTTAACTACTATAATATATATATATCAAATAAAATTTAATGGGAATTGAAAAATAATGCAGGATCCTTCAAATGTTGTACTAAAAATATCATCTCAGCAGCAGAACAAAAAAGCAACTTTGTGAAAAGAATTGAGAAAGAAAGAAATGGATTTGAGTAGAAAAATCGTGTGCACTTTTTCTGGACAGAAGATGAGAAAGTGGCCCATCTGCATCGTCCCTCATAATTTATTTAAAATGGATTTTGTGCGAGAGTACTAGGTGGAAAGTAGAAAGCAATCCGGATGTCCGATTTTCCCATGCCCCATCGACTTCTTCCCTTTTCACCGTCAGTTATACATGAAGCCAAGTACAGCTGGAACATATAGAACTGGTCATCAGATCTGCATAACTTAATTTCGTGAATTGTATCCCACGTCTTTCTAGATAAGGTGACAGAATCGGACTTTAAAACACTCCCAACGGTGATACTATTGCATATAATAATACATGCTCCTCTGTTGGGGATGTAACACAAATCCTCTCTCTCTGAGAGAAAGCAAGGTCGACACACAAGTCACTTAATGGCCTTTCCATCCAATAAATATCCTAATCCAGAGAATACAAAAACCTACGGCTTCCTAATAAAATTTGCTACATATGTTACATAAGCTAAACATTTGCATTATTTGCAACGCGTACTTCTACTGCTACAAGGAGAAAATACTAAATCTACTAAATTCCAAGCTCTCAGTTTATGGGATTCTATTCGTGCTGGACATTCTAACAAAATCCTTTGGCTTACACTGTGATGTGACTCTACAAAAAAAGTAGTCGTAGTAGTAGTCGAGGATTTGAACATAATAATGAAGGAAGTAGTGGGGAGTGGACTTGCGTAAAATATTCATAAAGACTGACAGAAAAAAATATTATGAGTCCTTTGAGTGAACACAATGGTGAAATCAGAGTGATTTCCTTCAGAAATGTTCCAGCATTTTTCTCTTTCTTCTCACAAACTAAAGGTGTTAAACGAGTTTTTCTCACGAAACTCGCCACGACTTACTTCGTACATAAGAGTATATATAGTATAATACTTTACTTTGGATTCCTTACACCTATAACAATACAAGTCTATATGGTAGTGAATTTTGTTGGTAGTCTTTTTTCTGATTAATGTTTGCAGATACGTACATAAGAAAAGTATATCGTGTCGTGTGTGGAATATACCACCGAGATTTTACCTCTGATCTACGACTGGAATTTTCTTCTTCTATAGACATAACAGTATGATAACTCCCTGACTGCACTGTGCACTACCCTGATATATATTTACTAGCTAATGTAAAAATATTAGTGTTGCAAACAAAGAAATTTAGAGTAGGAGAAAGTAACGCAGTGTATTATATGCGGATGTGTTGTATGAAGGCCGTATTTACTATTATACTATTGGGGAAAGTTATCACGTAGCTATATTGTTATATGAAAGAGTGTGATGTGATGGGAAGTTAATACAATCGCCCAGCGTTTAAGCTCTCTTTCCTTCCGGATCCGACGTTCCAAATTCCAATTCAATTCCATTGATTTCCGGCCTCTCTTCTGTCTGTCTAGAGGTCCATTCATCCTTTCCCCAACAATATACTACTGCACTGTGATATTACTACTACTACTATGAACACCAGTGAAATCGTTTTCCATGTAATAAATCACGAAGGCAGTTTTTTATCCTCTAGCAGCATAACTAACTACCTGCTGATAACGCATACAGTGAGTAAATTGGGAGGTTGGATAGGGACGAAAAGTGTTGAAAATTGAACGAGAATTTTTCACAAACACTTGCATGTGAAATCTTCAATAATGCATTATTATTAGTAGGGGATTGCATGCCCAACGCAACAATGGAGGCATTAAAGAGTTAGTGAAATATTAGTAGAGAAGAGACGAGCAGTTCAACAATGCGTGTTTTTAATATTTTAAAGCAAACTCTCTGGGATTTGGGGAGAGAAAGAGAGAAGGAGCCAATTACACCTGACATTTTGACAAGTCGTTAAAAATCTAAAGGAATTATTTAACAGTAACATGTGCCATGGATGTTAATTACATTTTTCGGCTCATCATTGTAGAACCAACGAAACCTGTGGGGAATTTGAAACGTTCTCATTTGAGTTTTGGGTAATTATCACGAGGCTTATTTCGTTTATCTACTTAAGCTGCAATTATTGCAGGTATTTAATTATTGTTTTCTTTGCGTCAAAATAAATACTTTGTTTATTTTCTTAAATCGAGATTTTCATCAGAAACCTGCTATGCAATGTGGAACATTTTCATTCATAAGCCAATAATTGGCCCATTATGATTATGATTTGGAAGATTTAATTCATGAAATGAGAACAGAAAGTTAAATTGATAGCTTTATTTTTGAAAAGTTTTGTAACACAGAACTCGATCACTTTTGCGTTGCTCACATTTGCTTCCGGGTAGAAAAGCTAAATAGAGTTGCTACTTTTTGAATTTCATTTTAGGAATTGGTATAAATTAGCAGGTATAAAAATTGAGAATATAGTTGAGAAATTTAATGAAGGAGGACTGGAGAAGCGTGGTGAACAATTGGGGAAGCATGAGCTACAGCAATTGGAGCGTGGTGGACAATAGGTTGAGCATGGACAACTCCGACGGTTCGGACAATTGGTTGAGCATGAACAACTCCGACGGTTCGGACAATTGGTTGAGCATGAACGATTGGAGTAGCGTGTGCGACAACCAATTTAGCGCTTGGTGCTCTGTATGAATAGGTACTGGCATATGCAGCTGGTACAACGGTCTTGTAGATTGGTCGTGGGGCAGCATAGACAATTGGTTGATGTTGAACAACGGTCTGGAGAACCTTTGCTGCTGGGGCTCTGTATGAATAGCTGTTGGCATAAGCTGTTGGGATTGCGGCAGTCTTGTAATAAGTTGGTACAGCGTGAGCTACTGCAATGGGGGCAGCATGAGCAATGACGGGGGATGAGTGTACCACTGGTGTAGCGTGAGCAATAACTGGAGTAGCGTGAGCAACGACAGCGTGAGAGTGTTGAGTGTATTGAGAAGTGTAGGACCCTTGAGTACCTCCGGCGCTAACGAGAGCCACAGAGGCCAAAAGAGCAAGAATAACCTAATAAAGAAAAATTTCATGAAATTAAATCAAAGATTCTTTGAATTTACAAAATAATAAAATGTATTTACCTTCTGCATGATGATGATTGATATATTGAAGATAAAGATGGAATATGTGTTACAAGATGAAGAGCAGTTAGCGAAGTAACTTTGCTTTTCCCCATCAACAGCTTATATACATGAGAAATATTTTTTCCTCTTCCAGATTTCTTCCATGCGAAATGCGAAACGTCTTCCTTAAATAATTAGCATAATTGAAGAGAGTTGATCTCAAGGGAAGAGACAAAGAGAGATACATTCCATAGGGATCATATGAATGATCGTCAACATCGTCATCCCGTATAACGTGACTTCTCATCTCTGGATATCTGTTGTAGTAGTAGGAAGAGAATCCCTTTACTATAAAATGCAGAGAGACAGAATTCATCCATGTGTAATTGATGATGATTCTATTGATTATTATTCGTAATTTTTTATAGTAAAAAATGTATCCAGAGTAGAGAACAAAGAGTTGGAAACTGGATTCTTAAGTTTACGACTCTAGTCTATCTAAATTTTATCGTTTAATCGTTTTAGGAATTGGCAATTGTTATTGTTATACAGATAGGGAACTTATATTAATCATATCATTGAAGAAAATGGGGAAGTGACGCCATGTATGCTACAGGATAAGAGGAATAGCCATGAGTATAACCAGTTTTGCCAATGGATTATCATTATGACTTTTTTACTCTTGTGATTTTATGCTTATAACAGCGCGTCATACCGTTATTATTGGGAGAATGGAACGCATCTTTTAAAGACATTTAACAATATCAATCTGTGCAAAGCAAACTATTTAATATGGTTAAGATTTCCTATTACTATCCTTATGACTGTCAATTCATTGTTCATGATCAATATCCGTGTGTATATCTCGTGTTGATGCCCTGAAGATGAAGTACCGCAATTAAAAATTAGAATAAAATTATAATCATTTTACGCCATTGAAGGTTATTATCTACCTTTAATAACTTTTGTCACGACCTGGATAAGAGATGACTTTTGCATTTCTAATAATACTACGCATATCAAATAAAAATAGCAAAAAACAATTCCAGTGCGTTAATTATATTGTATATTTGACCTTGTCAATAATCATTTAAATTTTAAATGTGGTATTTTTTATATATATGATTATAATTATAGCTCACTATAAAATTATATTTATTCAATTCATGTCTCTTTGAAGACAGTTAGCGGATTGTTTATTACATTTAATATTTAATACCATGCAAAATGAATTAAGTAGTTGTAGCTGTTGTACCATCATAATACCACATGCTCCGCTATATCTGTCCAAATGCGGATCAAATTTATTCTTTCTTTATAAAGCAGCAGGATGTGTTTCATAATATCACAGATAGAAATGTTTACTTTCATGCATCATTTTAAAATTAACAACAGATTTTTCGTGATGAATCCCGTTTACACAATTATAATCATTGAATTAACTTGGTCAAGTTTTTTTGATAGAGGAATTCATCCTTTTATTCATGATACCACATAAGTAACAGATGTCCAACATTGCATTGCAGCAACTGTCATTTCTTGAAGGTTTTAGAAAACAATTAAAAGAATTTCATAGTGTTTTAGAAAATGCATTCTCGCCAAGGTGGCATTTATTTAGGTTTGTTAGAAATTCGAATGTCTTTCTTGAATTGAGCAATTTCAAAGCATGATGAGAAAGAGAGCAAGAATATCATGACATGAATCGTATTGAACATAAATAAGTCAACCACAGTCAATGTAATTTCACTGATCCTACAGACACTTAGAAGGGGCAATATGTTTTTAGGTGTTAAAAACATACATTTTTATCATTTGATAGAAGAAACCTTGTGCGTACAATAATAATAACGCTTTTAGGACTTCTATCTGTATATAGAAACATTGTTTCAAGATCAGCAGGGGTGGTCTGCTTCCCAGCTACTATGTATGTAATGGCATGACTAGCAGATACTGTTCATGTATAAATCGCTGTGACGCTCTCTAATAAAGATCCATTTGTAAAAAATCCAAATTGAACTAAACTGTATTGTACGCACTCCCCAAATAATAAATACAACAACGTCATCTTCATGTTCCCCTCCTTCATGTCTCTGTGTCATGAAAATTTACGATAAAGATCCTTGATAGATGAAAATTTTTAGCTGCGAGTACATAATGGTCGTCCGACTCAATTAAACTGTGAAAATATTTTCAATTTTACTTTGGAAGATAAAATGCTAAGGAAGAAAACCACACAAGGGAATAGAGAATAGAACACAGCAAAGTGTACGATTCCACAGAAATTTCCACCATTACACTATCTGTAGAATAATGTTCTACATCGCATTGTGATTTGAACGAGTTCCCACTGACAGAGCTCAAAACGAAGAAATTGCTACAAGATCGAGTTTTGATGATTCACACAAAGTGTTTTAATCATTTTGTCAAAAACTCTTTTCAGTAGAATTTCAACAAGATTCGCACTAGTTCCTGCTTTTAGAAAGAGGATATCTGTAAGGTCTTCCTAAAAGAGTACTTTGTGGTCTCTTTTGTTGTTGCATTTAGTAATTTATGGTAGGGATCTTGGGAAATCGGTCATTAATCTGCATTATAGTCAAGCCAGAGAGTCAAATCAAAAGTTGTATCAAAACCGCATCAACAAAAAAACCTTGTTTTGCATTAAAATACTCTTCTTATCGCATTAAAAATCTCTGGGAGAATTTAGTATGCAAAGTTGAAGAAGTACAAGGAGAAGGAGATTGGTTAAAAATCAATGTCCATCAATTGAAGCAATGTAATCATGGAAAAAGCGGCTCTATAAAATGAAACGAAATATAGTAAAATAAAATAAAGCCGCGCGCGTAATAATGATATCAGTAGCAAGTTGAAAGTGGGAAGTGATGATGACAAGAGAACAATGGCTAATCTCCGACCATCTCCATGACCTTAAAGAAAAGAAGAAGATTTGATTCTGACACTGACTCCACATGCCTTGCAGACATTCAATTAAAATACACTATCAAACTGCGATGCATTTCAATGCCAGGAGTCTCAAAGTTATGTGGTATGATGCATCTAAATAAAATCTAACTAGCTGATGATCGACATTCATGATTTGTCGGACAGTTGGTTCACAGTAGTTCCGCTCTGTGAGGCACAGGATAAATTATGTGTTTCGTAAGATCCAATACGATAGTAATACGATGATGATACAATCATGTTCGGCGTTATTTTAAAACAAAATTTATAATGTATATATGTAGTTGAACAGTAGTAAGATCCTATGATAGAACCCTAATTGATAAGCTCCGTCATGTAAAGATTTCTACGGACACTTTAGAAGAAGAACAATATTACAGTGGAATTATATAGTAGTAGCCTTGTTGATGTGTGATTTGATTATTAATGAGAGATTATTTGCATTCCAACTGCAGCTCAAGTTTCTATTCTAGTTTTCCATGTCCTCCGTATGGATATAAAGCTATAGCAGGAGTGTCTTCTCAATGTCATGCACTTCTCCATTCGATTGGATTGGGGTGCGGTGGACACTTCTTTTTTTCTTACCATGTTTTAACCAGAATTCTAATGTATTATTTCCATCTAAAAGGAGTCTATCAAAGGAATATAGAAATACCCTAAACACTTTTGATAAAGGGGCTAAAACTCTGTAGGTGAAAGTAGATTCTAGGCTCACCACTACCACACTACTACTACTACTACTACTGATCTACTCTAGATTTAGAAAGAAAATCCTCCACAGAAATCTATTGTAGTACACAACATCACGTATATTTGGTCGTCAACCGATCGGAAGCATAATGCAGTATTGTCATCTCATACTCCGTGTGCCTCTCTTCCTCTGAGGCAAAAGGACTTGCTTAAGAAATAAAAGCTAGTAGTAGTGGGTATTTTCTTGTAGTAGTAGATTTTGAGATTGCAAGATTCTCAGAGAAAGATTCCAGAGCTTCTAAACAGATTTCTGTTTCTCCACGTCGCATTGGAAAAAGAAGAAGCAGTGGGTCGTGGCCTGACTGCTAACTATGGTAATCTAAGTGCTTTTTTCTGATGCTAAGAGAGGCAACAGAACATCAACATCAGTGTCAGAGACTCTCTTTTCTGAAGACTTTTTTAAGAATCTGAAACTGAATGCCATTTGAAATTTCAATGCCACTCTCAGTTTTGAGAAGAACAGCAGCAGAATCTGTATCAGATTCATCTAACAACATTCACATATAGTAGACTGCTATCTCCCGCTAGTATAAGGAAGGAATAAGCATAAGCAAAGCAATGTGGAACATAAACATAACTGACTGAGTTGTCTTGTAAGAATCTAGCCAAAAGTGTATATCGATTTGACATTTCCAGCATAAAGTAAAATTTACTAACGGGTGGGTTCTAAGAGTCGATGTGATGCGATATTAACATCATACTAGTTTTATATATGAATTTGATTTTAAAATTGTTTTACATTCAAATATTGCAAGCAATACTGAAATGTACTGAATTTAATTTGTTCCTAATATTGAGTTTTCAAATTTGGGATAAAATTGAATAGTTTTCTGTCAAATACATTTCCTAATTTGTTTTAAGGAAATTTATAAACCTCCAATGAGCAAAAAAGCTGCCACATGCAGTTTTGATGTCTGATGGAAAAAGAGTTCATTTTGACGGAAGGGCTCCCATGTGCAAATTGAAACCATGTTTGAAAACTAGGAATATATATAGTGAAAGAGTATTTTCATTAAGACTTTTATGTCATATCTGTAAACGAAATGCAAATTTGTTCCAACTTTTGATCTCGTACTTTCTCATTTTTACATTTCTTTGGTCTTTTTCTATTTCTATCCAATTCTGGTTGAGAGACAAGTCAATGTAGTATATGAGACAGAGACCAAGTTCTCTTTTCTCTTAATTTCAAATGGAGTCAAGCAAGAGCATTCATTTACAGCTAAGAGATTTGTAATTCAGAGAAATCACTGAGATTAAGTCTCATTGCATAGTTGTACTGCGTATGGACTTTTCTCACAAGCTACAAAACAAAACGAACAAATTGCTCGTCCTAAAAAGTAAATGAAAAGTTCGATTGCAGCTCCCCTTGGAAATCTCTAATCAGCACTTTTGTCTTTCCTTGCCTGTAACTCGATGAACTTTTCTTCCTGGATATGTATTCTAGGTGTTCCAAGAAAATCCACTACATTATAAAAGGAAGTCTATTTATAATGTATAATTTACATTAATTCAAAACTGTATTTGTCAAGGATCTTACGAATTGGACTCCAATATATTTTTTTATATAATTTATAAACACAGTTGAAGAATATATGGAGAAACTAAAATTTAAAAATTCGTAAAGTTTCTACTATAGCCCATACATAGCCAAAATAAAATCGTTAACATTGACTTGGAGTTGTTCTCTGCTCAAGTAAGTAAATTCCCGTAGAGTTTCTCTTCAGGGGATGTAGTAGTGCCCTGTTTTTATTCAGATTGGTTCTGTTCTTGTGTTCCGTGTCGAAAATTTATAGAGGAGCAATACAATTTTGTAGAAAAGTTTTGAACTTGTTTAGATCATTACACTGTATTATCCGCCGTCGTCAGTTTGTTGTTGGTAATGAGAGCAGTTATTTTCTGAATTTTCTCCCCCTTCTCCTTTGGAAGCAATGAATTTGAATTACAATTACGAAGCATTTCTAATTAAAAATAGCTGATTGAAGTGAGAAACAAACAAATGCACTGGCACTCATCATGATCATGCTAAGTCAGAGTGTGAGGCATTTATTTCATTATTCACTCATTTTTGTTCATTCATCCAGAATTGGAAAGTCAGTGATCGAGGGTCCCCTAGACGTCGGGCTACAACTTTGACGTCCAAAATGGCAATGAGGACGTCATGAGA
>JAQFZB010000129.1:0-27737 GCA_034695165.1 Desoria trispinata
GAATGGCATCAAGTTTGAAATTTTACCTAAAAATGGGCAACATGACGACCCTCGATCAACTATTCAATTATATCCTTGTTGTTTACTCTATTCAATTATATCCTTTCACATAATACCCCCGTTGATAGAGGTTGTTATTTAAAACATTCATGATCCAAGACGCAACGTCGTAACCTTAGGACCAGCAGTGTCCCTCATATAAATTTGATCCATTAGTGCATCCCCAGAACAATATTCCGTTTATAGAATTTCAAAAGGTCAAACGTTGTCCAAGATATGCGTGTTAGAATGGACAGCCGGACAGTAAAGACTAAAGCTATTTAATAATAGGGAACAACCCGCATCATAGTGAATTGTAAAGTCATCATATTATTTAATCAGCCCATTTGCATTGCTTAAAACACAGAAAAGTATTTAACTTTTTAGGTCTTGTGAGTTGAGATGCAAACCCCACGTTGCTGTAAAAGGATTTTGTTTATACTGCAAGTAGAAATCGACGTGATGTAACCATTTTCCAGCAAATGTTTACGCGTAAACTATGCGTAATGATGACTTTGTGTGTGTGTACGTGTATAAGAATAAAGATATATATTATTAGCAGGGTATTAGCAACCAGAAAACAAGAACCAGACTCAACCAGCTATATAACACTACTTGCTGTGCTGATGTACTACTAGCATATATTATTATTGCTTTCTGAAATTCAAATGCACACGCACTCCCAACTAGAATAGACAACTGCATTCGACTGGTATTCAAAACTCTACAGAGCACGTTTATGCAAGTCAAGAAAGAAGGGTCTTTTTTTGTTCCTAAAAATCTACAACTTGATTTTTAAAACATTATCCTTCTTTATCCACACGAACAACCAGCTTTTCTATAACTAGCAACTTCTTTCCTTACTACTATAAGCTTCAGCTTCAGCAACAAAACAACATGTTTTTTTTCTTCCAGCAGTAAATAGTGCATGTACATTGCTTGTGATTCATTTGAATTTGCTTATTGTTTAAAAAAAGACAGATTTTAGAGTTAATGGATTCTAATAAAGGAGAAAATGAAGGTAACGAAAAGAATCCACATATTAATAAAAGTGGCATATTTTAGTTATTTCTCCTAAAGTGTAGAGAGGAATGTTCTGTTCGTTGTCTATTGGAGAACTTAATCGTGAATTACATATAATAATGAAGCTTGTAATGTTGTAAAAAAGGATAGAGAAAGCAAATGCAACGTGTATTTTTCCAAATGCTGAAAAAAACTCTTCTACAAGGGATTTGACAGAATGCATGAAAGATATAAAAATGACATGAATTTTAAGGAAAACAAAGAGCCCATCAGCAGAAGAGAGAGAGAGAGAGTAACATGTATGCAACCCCCTTTATCCATGAGAAGAATCAAAGAAGATGATTCGGAAGAACTGGTTTTCGTATTCTATTCATACACTTTTAGTTGCTTCTTCAATCTGCTATACTTTGTTACTTCTTACGTTTTTAACAGTTTTATTATGCGTGTATGGGGTTCAGTAGGGCACGAATATCAGCAATAAGATGTTACGCAATACGCAGCAGTAACGCAAAAGCACTTGGACAGATGCACAACTTTTCTCTGGATATGACTGGTTTCAATTTTTTAACCAACGACATTACATAAGAAGTTGCTTCTTTGGCTTTTCTTCTTTATCAACTTTGCTTTGCTCTTTAAACCAATGAAATTATCAAACTATCCATCCCCCCTTAATTCTTGGATTATTGCTATTGTATACATATATCGTATGCCCTTAATGCACAACATCGCTTCTTCCATAATAATATCTATGTACTAGTATATCAATTCAAAAAGGGATTATATTTCGATTGGTTTTTTGCTTAACTATTAGCATTTATAGGGCTTTACTTCCTGCTCATATCTTTCTACATATACTATACTCAAATTCAAACAGTAATTTTCAAAGTCATCGTATTAATCTGTTCTGTTGAGTTCTGTTGAGAATTATACTATCCGTATTAGTGATGTGCATTGTGTAAGGGTAAAGTGCATTTACAGTTGAATATAGCATTTTGTGGTGGCCTAATAATAAATCAGTATAGTAATGCTTCGTTTCAAACATAATTATTCAAAATTGTAAATATATACACTGGTTCATTGCTTAGCATTAATAAATATTAAGTAAGATATCGATAAAAACGGAAATCTTTATAATTTATTTTTAAGAATAATTTCCATTGAATAATAATAATATCTTGAATGTGAAACAAGTTGTAGCTAAAAGCAGGCTTCTTTATTGAGTAAATTGCTTGGAGGAATTTAAATATATTTTCTTTAGCCATTTGAGAGCAAAGAGGGTGGAAGATTTTAGCTATCTTACGTAATAAAAAGTTGTACTTTTTCATCCACCCTATTGGCATTACTCCAATCCATGCACATCAAGTGTAATACCTATGCTAGCAGACTCTGCACTTTGGTCTGGAGAGAATAATGAGATGATATAGTTGAGCAAAACAACGCAATCTTTGAATTGGATGTAAATGGAAAGATGTATTTGTATTTTACTATTCCAGTCGTTATCTTCCACTGGGTCAAGAAGACACATACTGACTAAAGCTCCATTTTTGTTAAGGTATAGAAAAGCAGAACCTCCATAAATACATCAATGCATATCTATTATATAATGCCCCTATAGATATAGTAGAGAATGAGGGAAGATGAGGTTTACCATCTAAATTGAATTCAAGTCAAATCTGAGACTTGTTCATTAATCTTTCAGAGAAAAGGGTTGAAGATAGACCCTTGTTATTTTTCATTGGCCTGAAGGAATTGAAGGAAGGGGGTTTAAAATCAGATGGATGTAAAAAGAAGGGAATCAAGGGTGGAAAATAGATTCCTTGAGTCGTGATGTGTTGATTCCTTAATAAGGAATGCTGCTGTGCCCTTCATTCTGTTCTGCGATTAGCTTCACTCTTCTTCTTATAGCGCTATATAGTTGCGTTGGCCATTACTTCTACTTCTTCTACGCACAAACGCACAATACACTCTGAATGCTAATGAAAATTCGTGTCTTGATGAGAATTTTTTTGTCTACTTTTTATGCTCACCTGTGCCAACTCAAAGTCAAGTTGATTCACGGGTGGATATTAAAACTGCTGGCTTTACGTATGCTCACACTACTATTCTGTTATCTAAGTCCTTCTTAAGTCCCCTCTTTCGCCTGAAGCAAATTTTAGAAATGGTTTCTTTCTTATCCTTACACTTCTTTCTTCATACTCCTTTCTTGGCAAAAGTTACAGAAATAATCACACAAGATTCTTTTATATGCCTTTATATACTAATTCTACTACAATCTAACAAATATCTCCTTCTAAATTAACTCAAGAAAATGTCACTTTTGCCAATTTTCTAGACGCAATGAAAATAAATTCTCGGATCATATGACCTTGAAATAGATTTCAATTTCAATAAACTATCTGTTTCTTAATTCGTCTCATTACATGATGGTTGTTTACGTCTGAACAGTGCAGGTTACGTTTTGCCTCATTTAAATGAATTCTTGATATCATTTTAAATACATGTCGATTGTGTATATAATAAATTAAATTCAATGCCACTCTGGTTAAGGAATAGAATTTCAGACAGATAATTTCTAAAGAATTCACATGTGAGGAATTACTAAAACTTTTGTAACAAAGTTATGGGATAATTTTAAATTTTAATTTACTCTGTCTCTATGACTTGGCTTCCATACAAAAATATAATCCAGGTATAATCTGAACACTTTGTGTATTTCAGTGCAAGTTAAAATTACTACAATGCATTATATATATAGTTTAGTTCTAACATAATGGAGCTATAAAACTTTTATTAAACTAGCTTTCTCAAAAGTTAATGCGTAATGTTTGTAGTGTATACTACTATAGAAGTTGTATAGTAGAAAAGGGGGTGAAGAATAAGACGCGTTTTTTGTTGGTATTATTATTGGCAGTGTAAAAGTGTCTGGGTTGGGTGAACGTAATAATGCGTTTGGTTGCGTGTACTTGCATGGGATTGCATATTTCCTTGACCATACACGTTGCGTTATTACATACACATAGAACAAAGTTGAAAAGTGCGTTGTTAAAAGTCAAGATTTGAGTTGATGGTGGTGGAATAATAAATAATTCTCTCCCTTGGTTTCTTTCATCGTGCCTTGATTCTCTCTGGTTTATATTATATGCATGCAGAAGACCAAGTCCGACTTCCTAAATTCAACTTCTAAAAAAATGTTCCAACTGGCTATAGCTAAGGAAAAGGAACGACGAGTAGGAAATACTTTTTACGGCTTCTTTAACGCATGAAAATATGCACCGTGTCCGTGGGTAGATAGAGTTAAAAAAACCAGAAGGACACTCAACAACAGTCTTATACTTGCTAACTGAGATAAGGAAATGTTAATGGATGCCTTTTTATTGCAGCTCGCAGCTAACTTGTTATTTTTTGGCTGAAGGGATAGGGTTAACTTGTTCTCTGTGCCCCACTATTTCACTATGAAACTACAACACTATAAATAGTAGTGTAGTTTTTTATACTTATATAATAGTTAGCCCAAAATCTTTAAAAATGCTGGGCTTCCTATAAATTCTCTTTGACGGCTCAGTTTAACATTGATTTTTCAAATTCAATTTCAGTTCTCCACCAATGCACTAAAAATCATAAAGTATTTTAAGATCCATCTTCTTTTGTTAATTATAGCGTCTTTTTACCCTAAAATTAAAATTATTCCATGGTGTTATAAAATATGTGGATAATCTTAACTTGATTTTAATAATGACCAGTTTCATATTTTATCTGTATTTAATTCATTATTACTACCAAGAAGATAACAATTGGCTATCAGTTCAGACCACATGAAAGTTTAACCCTCTTTCTTGTTATATAGTCTCTTGGGATTATCAAAGTCTGACTAAAAATCAGGAATAAACCTTTTTAATTTTCATAATTTTATTAAATACGACGTATGTATGTATTTCTTAATTTCTTCCAATGGCATTCTTTTTTTTGAAAAGATTTGATAAAAGAAAAACATTCCAAATCAAATTGGATTGAACATTGAAATCAAACAGAGCAGTCTAGTGGACCGAATTCAAAGCATGGACAAAGAGAAAACGTTCCTCAATACTTTTAAACTCAGGAGTGAATATGGTCTTGTTGCTGGGTCCCATGGTAGAGGACATCTCTAGCTCCGTTGTAAAACATAAATAGTCTAAATTTATAAAGCCCATGTTTACTATTTATTTTTGAGATACTGAGACATCTTTCTTGAAATTAAAATTTCTTAAAATGATGTTTATAGAAAAAATCACGTTAACTCAAATGAAATAAAGGTGCAGGTTTTTGGAAACTAAAGTTTTTTTTAAGTTATTTAAAAGAATAAAATAAGACTTTCCATAAAATATTAATAATCAACTTTGGACTTTTTTTATGTGAATTGATACATGTTTCACATGCTATCAATTGATACTGGAAAATCTGTCGGAGAAATAGGCAATATATAATTGAACTATCTCATCATCCCTATATTTGTGATAGTAAAAAAGTAGTAAACTGATGAATCCCAGAATAAAAATCGTTTATGCCTTTTTCTATGCTGATGAATATTGTGTATCATTAAACGAGAGTCGCGAGGCAATAACATGGAATAATATAGTTGAGCAGCAGCATAACAGTTTATAGTATGGTGTGGTGGCGATGAAAGAACTCATTTCCTGTAATGGAATCAATTCCCATTGCAAAAAGCCAAAAGTAAAAGGAAAGAAGAAGCACTCTATCCTCAGCTTTTCCCACCCAGTTTAAGTGGTAAAAGATAAGTGAGAAAAGATTCTGGTGCTGGCTGGGATGCAGTGAGAAGAAGAAGGGCAACATCATGGAAGGAACTCTTTTGAAATGAAAAGTTTGATGGACTGAAGACTCTTTTAAAATGGATATTTGAGAGAGAAGAACACAGCTTTTGCAAGAAGAAGAGTCTAACTTTATTCGAACATTGTTAGAATATTGTTCAGTAGTTTGCTCAAAAACTACCATCTCAGCATACAGTGTAAACTTGGAAGTAAATGTGGCTGAAATGACAGATTTGACAAAATGAGGTCTTGAGTTGATTGCAAAAATGAGATTTACGACATAGGATAGCAGCCACTTAAGAGGATGAACGTATTGCTTTAGACTCAATAAAAATGATGGTAACTCATTTTTTGGCACAAAAATACTTACTTGGCAGTCCAAATTACAAGTATATATACTTTTGGAAAACTGTACAGAAGAAAATGATAGTTTTCTCAGAGTCCATTGCATTTGAGGCTATGGAAGTGGTAACGTGTCGTTCGACGTCATCACCAGCAACGTTTCACTTGGTTTCCCTCGAGTTTTCTTCAAATGACCCATTAGGGAGTCCTCCAAGGGATTTTTCACCCTTAGGATTTCTCCACACCAATCTAACTATCCCTTTGGAACTACATCAGCACGATGGTTGTGGCTATTTGCCTCAAGTCCAAGCATCAAATCATAGCCATTATTGTGGTCAGTTCATCGCTTATGGGAATCCTTAAACTATTTCCCTATTTATTCCCATGTACTGACCACCTGCAGCAGAGTCTACCGATGAAAAATGTCCACTTAGGTATCTCGGCAGGATATCAATTTGAAATATTATTCAATAAATTTTCCCAAGAATATAGGGAATGAGAAGGATCTGCTGCTACTGTCTTTTACATAATTTCTATTGCTTTCTGCCTGTAATACACCTTCGATATGGACTCTTTCGATAAATCTTCTTTAATCACAAGTCATCATCTTAATATCATACCTACATATATACATCGAAAATCTCAAAAAAATAGTTTTGTAAAATAAATTATTTCTCTAGCATAAGGATTTTGTATTGAATTTTTGTGTGATAGATAACGTAGTTGGAAAAGAAATATATATGTAAACAAATTTGAAATCATGAAATGTAAAGATGTTAGAGAAATGTGTAGATTGAAGTTGAACTTTTGTATGTTCGTAATACTAAATTTATTCTTTTAGAGTTTTATAGTGTTTTCCTTGCGTGTTGTGTCCTTTCACAACTTTCTCTGTTGTGGTGGCGTGTGATGTAAGTAATTCAGTGGAAATAGTTTGGTTTTTGGTTGATATGTCAGCGAGACTGTTACTGTCTTTGGTTTTGTTTTCTTGCTTGTTCTTTGTTTTATATTTTGTTTTCTCAGATGAAAGCAATGCTTTATATGTAGTTGTGAATTGTGACATTTGTTTGCCACTGGCAAGAAGTCATTTGAGAGTTAACTTCATCTTGACCCATCCGCGTATATCATCATCATCATCAGGGAAAATAGTGATTCGTTCATAAGAGTCTTTTGTCACATCTGGGACATTTCACTACCTCGTCAGTAGAGAAGCAGTTAGTAGTGTCTCTGTGTCCTTTTTCTTCGATTGTCCTTTTTCCACCATCATGATTGCTCTTTTCACGCTACTATTCTTTTTTATCGTTTATTTACTAAAGCTCTCAAATCCCTAGTAGTGAAAACAACTATTAAAACACAAACAAAAGTAACAGCTCTATTTTGAGGTTATTGCACTCTATCATAATTTTGATTTGCTACAATATAAAAAACAAAATTTAAAATTATCTGTCCCTTGTATCTAAAAAATATTATGAATTTTTACCAAATATGAACGCAATTTAAGAAAGCAATTGAATCCAATCGTATTTTGTTAATGCACAAAATCATAAACGTATACAATTGATTGATAAGAATTTTTCCAAATTTAGTTTAAAAATTCTAAATAGTTCTATAAATAGTAGAAGACTGGTGGGATATAGTATATAGTAGAGATTTGCTGAGTAAGACGGAACAGAAAATTGTTGTACGTAGTGTCAGCATAAAAAATCTCATCTCCAAATCTGTTTCAAACAAGGGAAATTTCAACTGTATGAGATAATCAAAGTGACTGAAGAAAGTGTTTTAATGATAGGATGCTTGAAAATATGAAAAAAGTTAATAGGATTTGCATAAAAGCTACTTGACTTCTTCCACAAGTATCCTTCACCTTTCCAGAGTGAGTGACTTTTACTATAGAGGGTGAAAGATGATCCTCTATAAATTCCATTTTAAATATTCCACTTCTCATCAATTTAACAGTAAAGTATCCCAACAAGTAGACAACAAGGCTATGCAGTCCAAACAACATAAAGAGTAATGTTATGCTTCAACTGCATTTCATAGAATATGATTATAGTACTATTTTGCATATATCTGATTCAATGTTTGTCGCCCTTGAATTGCTCTAAAGTTTGTTAAAAGTTTGAGCGTTAATTAAAGCAGGTAGAAAATGTTGTAAAATTTTAAACATCGTTTACTACAATAAATTAATAAATAGATATGAATTACCAAATTCGCCAGTATTTGTTTAATAATCATAATATATTCATTCTTTGGCAAATTTTCAAATGGGTATCATGTGTTCATTTTTTATACACACGTCTCTTTACATTACGAATTATATTAGTCTATATATAAACATATACAGTGGCAAAATTACATTTATAGTAATAATCATATTTTAAATAACATTATTGTGTTAAATTAATTAGCTTATAATAAAATATCGGCGTAATGAATTTAAACATCAAATTGAAAATTTTCATTTTATTCAATTTCTCCAGATGATTTAAAAAAAGTATTTCAAAAGTAAATAGACACGTCTTTAAAATTAAAAAAAATCAATTAAATCTTGGAGATAACATTTATGACGATGCAAAGGAAGTTGTGAAATTCAGAGAAATTAATTTGACAAAATAAAGTAAAATAGTACAAATTTTTTTAATTTCTTAATTTGTATTTTGCACCAAAATGTGAGAGGATCAACAGCAGCGGAAGACCATTGAACTGGCTTTGATTATACAGAGTTTTTGGATTAATAAATTATGGGTAAAGTATTCAAAGATATATTGGTCGGATGAGTGCAATTTTAAGGATTTTCTATTTTATCTTTTGGCGATCATTTTATTAGATGGAACATATATGAATGGAAATAGAGATATAAATTGCATTAAATAAAACAACACATTTTAAGAATCTCGAAAGGTGAGACAGATTCAATTACATAGAGACTGCTGTACTGTAACAAAAGAAATTGACCATTATTACTCGAGGAACTAACTTTGTTGGCTTTGGTTCATCGGAGACCTCCACTTTACCCAGAAGTTTTGTATTACAATACCATAAAATTTAAAATCCGACACTTATTGAGATGGTGTAGGTATGTATCTTCTTCTAACCTAACTTTCCTCGGGGAAAATAATCCCAGCAGTTCTTTCAAATTTTCTATTATATAAGACATGGTCACATTTTTGGGTTGTATTGGACAGAGATGATCCATAAATTTTTATAAGAAATGAAACAATGTAAATAATGTGTACGAAATGGTTGATTGTGATGATGATGTGAAGTGAGCCATTTCTGTAGGGATAACATAGAGATATCAACTTGTGATTACAATTTCTGGGGGAATGATAAAACGAGTCTTCTTCTATCTCTGCTTATTGATGAATCACATTTCTCCGAGAATTCATCACAATTGTCTCATCATCATAGTGGTGGTCTCCACATATTGGCCTTGTAATACGTGGTTGGGTGCATGGTTGGACATTTTTTAGCCTGTAACAAATAGATACAATATTATCATTTTAGTCTGAGAATACTCTTCACCTTAATGGACAATTCGGTTTGATGTTATTGTTATGGTTGTCGAGACAGTCGAAGAGTTTCCAAATCTTTCACAATATCTAATGAGATCTTCAACTTGTTTCTCTTTCCTTCTCAATTTAAAATCATTCTGAATGAATCATTATATAATTATCGTTAATTGGCCTTATATAATCTAAAATATATTATGTCAAATTTACTTTTCAAATTATGCATTGTAATCAGCAAAAACTATTATTAACACAAGAATAAATATTAAAGTTTATTCCAGAATAATTTCGATGATTACTCATAAAATTGTAGTATTGTATGGGTTTGGTTAGATTGTGGAAGATTACTACGTGAGAGGAGAAGAGAAAGGTGGATGGATTGAATGGGTTCAAGATCACTGGACACAGATAGCCAACGAACCGAAGAAAAGTATTTGTAAAATGGCAATGTTTGGTATGGGTTACACGGTAGTAGTATCCAGTGTCTACATTCTCTACAAGTCTTGACGTTTGCAAGATAAGGGTAGTATCAAATAAAGGAAGAATGGCGATGGCAATAGAATACTTTCTCTCTTGTGAAATGGCAGCGTTTGTTTGAAGGTAGGACGGAAATACAAAATAGTCATTGAAAGTGGAAATGGTCAAGAATGACTCTCGTGGAGATTGGTCATAGGGGACGAAGAATACTCCCTTAAGACTCGCTACGGATAATGAGAGTGTGGGCAATAGTCGCTGAATCACGGAATAAGATCCTAAGAGGTCCAAGCAAGATGCCCATTCTGGGTAAGCCACAGCTTTTATTGAGGATACACTCTCTTTCCTATGTCTTTCGATTAAGCAGAATTTATCTGCGTTTGGGGCCTCTAAAAAGAAACGTTCTCTCAAGTGCATATGTCTCATTTCTCTTAGGTGCTCACGTTTCTTTTACCTTCATCCATCTACCTCCTATTATTGGTTTAAACCAATAAATTCTAACAAGATTATTCGAACTTTCTTGGGAAAAACCCTCAATGCTCAATGTACCTAGATGAGTATATTGTTGTTAAAGTATGTGGTTTTTTTTTACAAACTTGTAACTGATTAAATTTTTACAGAGCTGATTTTGAAACCCTGAACACAATGCATTAAAAGAGTGTGTGTATAATTCCAGAGGAGATCTCCTTCGCATCACCGTATATAGGAGACCTTTTAAACACGAAGAGGACAATACCATCATGGATTCCGTTTTATTGCTGGTGAATCCGCACCACATTGGCACGTTGAGTTGATACATAACGTCAACGGTCATGATGCTAACCCAAGGGTGAGAGAATGACAGGAAACTGAAAATCCGGAAGACATAGGAAAGCAAGATAATAGATAAAGGGTAATGCTCATCCTGGACGGTTATGTAGCAATAATATAATAACGAATGAAAGTGGTTTCGACTTTCAAGCCAATGTTGGAGATGTGACAAGGATCAACATCAAACCGAAAAGTCCAACAAGGGAAGAAGCCAACACATCCATAACTTCTCAATTTAATTAAGAGTGACATAAAATTTCACCTGAGCCAGAGGAAAATTTATATTTGTTCGCACTGTTCTGTGATGCATTTGTTGTGTTGGTCTCACATTCATTAAATGACTTTTAGGGGACTCTGGTCGACTTCCTTGTTTCAGCTGTCGGAGCTGGTATATCTGCTCAAGACAAATGACAATCACAAATATTAATAGAATTATTCATTTTCATTCAAACGATTGCCTATGTGAAAATATTTAAGCCTTTAATGTGCAGTCAGAGTTGTTGCATTGTTTTAAAGTAACAAGACTACTTTATATAAGAAATCAATATTATTAAATACAATTAAAAGCCTTGTGCTGTTGTTCCAATTAAAACATGCTGACTCCCGTCAAGTCACGTCATTGGCGCATTGATCATATACTACATTAACTAAAAGTAAGTGACTGACGACTAAAATTTCTCCTGGTTTAAATATGCAAGCGTACACTGCTTTGCATACACTGTACTGTACTGCGTACAGTATATTACACGACAGTAACACGGACGCTATGTAAGTTACATTACCATTTGACGGGAGAGATATACTGGTTTGTTGAAAATGGCCCAAGTGACCGTTTCCCAGCAACCTGGATGGGTAGTTGACCCTTCGTATGTCATGTAATAATCAGTCTCTGGTAACAAACCGTGGAGTGATATCGCTTTGATGACGGCCGATTGGTCTAAAAAAAGATAAGGTGAAATCAATATAAGCATTAAGATCCACAAATCATTTTCAATAATTATCTATATGTCTTTGTCTTCAATGAGTTGATGTTATGTCAAATTATTTAAATCGCATAAATTGTTTAGAAATGGAATGTTAATAAGATTGTAAATCAAAATAATACAAAAATTAGTCAATATGAATTAAATAGAAGCAACAAGCCATTCCAAAGTACAAGCCATTATAAGTTGTAATTGTAAAGAAGAATAAAGTGAAAGCGAGGGGGGGGGGGGATAAATCATAATATTTATAAGGTAATGTATATTATTGTAGGTAGTAGAGAATAAGCGTTATAAAATCTTAAAATGAGTATATAAGGGCTGCATTAAAGGATTTCATCATTGAAAAGACAAAAGAAGGGTAAATTCGGTCAAGAGGAAGGAAAGCGGAAGGAAGAAGAATGAAATGCGAAGTCAGGTCACGTTAGCTTGACTTTGGACGAAGGAGGAAGCGTTTATCAATCCCATATTGCACATGAACAAACAAGCCACAAAACGACAATGTTTAAGAGAATGATGGAGGAACATAGCGGTCCTAATGATTTCCCACACTTCAGCATCCACAAACACGTACGCACTTGATTGAAACGACACACAATCTGCTGACTGAACTCGTCGACGATGGAATGACATTCAGTATTCAACATCATTGAAGAAAAGAGAACGCAGCGACATTGTTTTCTTCTTCTCGCACCACACAACTTTTACTTTCTCTCTCGTCCATCGGAATTTTACTTTTCTTATTCCTTCCCTGAATCTCATCAACACCATCACCTTAAGATATACCATTGGAGTACAAAAAAGTAAAGATTCCATGGAATCCACAGCTAGCTCCGTGTTGAGAACAGCCAACTACGTGTAGAAAGATGTTCTTCTATTTATTTTCCCCTTTCCTTTCTCTCACCTCAGCCACATTTGATTTCCTCACATTGGCTATTCATGTCCCCAAACCACCATGTCACTTTGCCCTCATTCTTCATTTCACTTTCACTTGCTCACATTTTCAATCAACTTTCAACTTTCTTTAGCAATTTAAGCCCCTTTATACTCTTTGAACATTGCAGTCAAATGTTCATTCCTAATAATTCCATTTTACTGATATTTAATAATTAAAAACTACGCAAATGATATTTATTTTAACTTCCTTATTGTAAAAAACTGAAAGTAAAAAGTCAGTGAGAAAATATTAGTATTATTTAGTAGGGGTACCTTCAATAGATAAATTGAAATAGACTAATAAGTTTACTACTCGTAGAATAGTAAAAGTGGCAATAGGATAAAAGACTTTCCATCTGAAGAAGAGGATGAAGCGAATGGGTCTCCTCTATCCATCATAATTAGTTGTCATTCAAAATGACAGGTTTGAAAAGCTTAGTGAATTGAGCCACTTAGTTTCTATTAGCCCATCCATGAATACACTCTTCTAGCATTCTCACTTTCATATTTTTCATGAGGTGAAACTTTGTTCAGTTTTATTCGTTTCTTTGATTCAATATTATTAATACTTTTCTAATATACACATAAGTTACTCCATGCTCTGACTTGAATTATATAGTCCTTGCATCCATGAGAGTTGAAATTTTCGTCACCTTATTTTGAATTATTCAATTAATCAAAAGCACATAAATCCTCTAATAATGCAGCCGTCGTCAAAACTTTTCAAGTTTTTCTTTGATTTCTAATCCTATGCTTTTAAATGAATCATAATTAGCTTTGAAAATGTCAATCTAGTTATTAGTTCAATGGAAAACCTTTTTTAGAATTGATTTAGGAATTTCAAATGAAATAACTCGTTCTCTTAATGTTTTAATCCTTGATGTAAAGTAATTGAGATAATAATATTTTTTCTAGCTTTCATTCAATTACTTTGAGTTACTATTTGTTTTTCCATCCATAAGATTAAATGGAAGATTGTGACAAAATGCTCACGGTCAGAGTGCAATGAAAAAGAGACACAATACAAGTAGTTTGTCGTACCTCTGCTCATCTGTCAAACAAATCGTAGTAGACGTTTCCAGAATTCTCAATTTCATTACTGATGTAGAGAAACGGAGAAAGAGTTCTTGGGGGAAGTTTTTCACATTCATTCTCCATACAACAGCGTCTGTTTTGTTAACGTTAACATTGTTACCGTTTTAGATTTTCTCAAGTAAAGCGTAGTAGTGGTTGTAGTAGAATGTTGGTGTTGAAGAATTCCTTAACCATCATTTTAACCACGGAAGAGTCATGGTGTGGTGGGCCATAAGCTTTCACAGTGAGAAAAGTACAAGTTTACATGTGTATCAAACACAGAACATGTACATTCATCCTTGTGGAAATCCCAACACATCTCCCTTCCATCCAGCAGAGTATTATATTACTCTAACAATGCAATTCCAACTGATTTCCTCAAATGCACCAACCAACAATAACATTCACTCACTGCTGAGGGAGAGCTTATGGGATTTTTACACAATGTTCTTCTACACAACACACACTTATCTATTAACTTAATAATCCTTTACACAGAATCACTTTCACGTCCTCCTCTTCTTCCCCTTCTCTCATTCTTGTAAATTTGACGCTAAGCTATACTTTGATTTAGATATGTCTGCATCAGACCATCAACATGACAAATCAGTTAAGAAGATTTTTTTACTTCAAATAATAACACAATAAAATAATCACTATAATATATAGCTGTTTTAAAAATTAAAAGCCAACTATGCGTATGTATCAGATTAATAAAGAACACCAATCAATGTTTTCATGAAATCAGACAAAATAATAAAAAAACGATTTATGATGTCTGCAATTTTGCTCCTGTACAAGTAACAAGTACAGCTTACAATTAAATAACCTAGACAAAGAATAGGATGATGATGCAGCTACATTCCGTCAAAAAATGAAAATTAATACACAAATGAATGCATAATAAAGATGAAAAGGAGACTAATGATGAGGTTTGAAAGAAAGGATTTTAAAGAAGAGAAACATTAAGGGAAATTAAATAAGTATGGGTAAATTGCTATCTCATCTCATAAATCCTATTTCGAACAAACTGCAACAAGATTTGATTATTCCTTTGAAATTCTTTCTTGAGTATACAGCAAAATAAAGAATATATCAAGACAATTAAATTAAAGCTTTTACTTATACTGCAAATACTATAATCACTTTCAAAGCAATTTCCGGAAATCTGTATGGATTAAATAACGTTAACAAAGTTGATTGATTTCTTAAAAGAACAATCAATTAATGGTAATGTAGAATAAAGGTTGAGTTGTCTGTTGTACTGTCAGCGAAAGTAAAGTAACGACATGCAATGATTGTTCGTCCATGTCAAATGAGAATATATTAAAGAAATGTTAAAAAACTCACTGCGAAATTTGATTAGATTTAAAACACTTGACAGGATTCGAAGTTCAGAGTTTGGTGATTTGGATGAATCATCGTGTCGTTCGTATGGAACTCTTTCTTGCTGATGATGCTGACTTTGGCTTTCCTATAATATAGAGAAGTAGAGGAAAAGTGAAAGAGTTATAGAGGAAAGGGAGTAGTACATTAGTATTCAGAGGGTGATGATGGATGAGTGTATAAGCAAAAGACATGAGATACGAGGATCATGGCAATGTCACATTAAAACTTCTCCTTTCGACTTACGAGGAGACGAGAGTATAAGTTTCTTGTCAATACTACTTATGAGATTCAAACTGGGAAAGTGAATGGCCGGACAGATGTATGGGTTTTTGAATTTCGTAAAGTTTAGGAAGGAAATAGTGTAGAGACTAAAGGACTTTGAAGAATACACGAGCAGTGAAAGTAAGTGAGAGGGTAAACATATCAAAGGGCAAACCATATTCTGGCCAAAAACTCGGTTAGCTAAACCAGAAATGGCTCTTTATGCCTTTGCATGTAATTATTGTTGTCATTGCTCATGGCTCCTTTCTCTCTCTCTCTCTGTATCGAATTTCAAATGCTACGCTTTTACTCTCCTTTCTATTTTCAAAACCGTGGGAAAACCCCTTCTGCTGAATCTGAACCAAGAACAATAATAATGTCAGTTCTATTAAATATTTGCGATAAAATATCAAAGTATACAATTTGAATTCGAGACACAGCTTCTGTCATATTATTTTCTGGGATAAATACTACAATGAACGATAACTGTTTGAAATCAATCATTCTTCTTGAGCTCTTTATAAATAATAATATTTTGCTGAACAGCTTAATCCAAGTATTGTACAATGTTGCGGGGAATTTCATCATTAATTTTCTAGTATCAAAATAACTTTCTAACTGGTTGCTCTTCTGTTGCATTATAACAAATTAAAGCTTTTTGTTAACGGATCAGAGATCAAAATGCAAAGTTTACTTACAGAGACCCGAATCATTATGGAAATGCCCACAACTCCGTTTGGTTTCTGTTGGGCATCCGATAAATTCGAATACAACTCCACATTGAACCCGTACAGCTGCAGCTGTAAAAATAATAAAAGTTGTTGAATTTACAGCCTCAATGGTCATAAAGTCAGCCCTTAAGAATATCCTTTGAAATCCATCTCTGAGTGAAATGCTCAGTCATATCTAATAAAACTTTATTCGCCAGCTACTGACATGATGGAGCAGATAGATAAACAACTATTAAACTTATTGCTGCAGTATTAAATGCTATATGAATAGATGGATGAATCTTCATGTTCGAATGTTAAGAAACAGGATCTTAAACACTACTACATATATTATTATATTCTATTAGAGTAAAATTTAAAGACTTGAAAAATTCTGTTATCATACGATAGGTCAAAAAATGTTTCCAAGCCAAAATTGAAAAGAAATTTTCTGATCTTTTGTATATTTTAAAAAGAATAAGAAACTTTTTATATTAATGTAAAAAATTGAAATATATATAGTAATTATACCTCGGCTGGAAAGGAGAGCCCTTGTATAAGATGCTCTGATCCAACTATATCTTCTGGACCGTAGTGGACATATAGCTCTTCAAATTGGTATCGGTATGCCAAAGGTCCCCCGGTTATATTCACCCGGTGACTTCCCTTATCTACTGTAAAGACTACTGTTTGGCCTGTGTTCCTCAGCACGCCACTAACCTGTAATACATTCAAAAACAATTGTTATAATAAAAATCAAAGATGAGAATTGAAATTCAACATTGTAGTGTAATATCAAATTAAGTGGAAATTGATTATTATGAATTATTCGCATGATTCAGAGGATACAGCAATAATTTCCATGTTCATACTAGATGTAATACTAATATAGTTATAGTATATATGATGAGAGAAAGAGATCGTTAAGCCGTATAAGTTGAGTGGTGGTTGATTTCATTTTAATGCCATCACAGCAGAAATGTGGTGTAGATGAAAGCAGAGAATGAATCACGGGGAAGAAATCCTTGGATGAGTTTTTGGTTGAGATTCAATGTATATGATGGAGGAAGTACATGTAGCATTATATAGTGACTGACTACTCTCAATGATTCGACAGACTCTCCCTTTCTTTCCCCTTCTCACTGAACTTACCACACGTAACGTATAACTTGTGAGATTAAAGAAATTTTCCGTGTGCGTGATTGCTATTAGAGTAATGGATCTATGATAAAGAGCTAAGCAACTGGAACACCTCTCACTAATCGCTTTCTTGGCAACCCACTAAATAATGACAAAGTTTCATTTAATCACTCCCCTACATGTTATACACATTGTTTTATTTTACATGATTCTCATCCATTCTTCACTTTCCATGTTTTCCTTATTGAAAATCATTTGAAGCAGATAACGGCATTGTCAATTCTTCTTCAACACTTAAATCGTCGCATCAAATCAACAATTAATTTGAAAATTCTCTATAAATATGTAAATAGTAGTATTATTATGTAACTTAAAATTATGTTTACGATGGACTATATTTTCAATCCAATTGAATTGATGAAATGAAGGTTGATTTGAAAGTTGTTGGCGTAGGATTTGGGTTTACATTTATAATTCCATTAAAATAAACCTGCTTTCAAGGGATCGTTGAGAATTTAAATAGAATAGGTTCACCTTGAGAATTATAAGATATCAAGTAGTGCTTTATATTATAATACTAGAATGGACAAAAACAGGTCAGACAATCATCCAGTTAACTGTCCCCTTCCAACTTTCTAGTTAAGGTAAATACGAGAGTGTCAAGAGAAGCATAAAATCGTCGCGATATCCTTTAACACCGGCTAACCGATCGTTTTGCACGGCAATTGTCATGAAGATCTTTCAGATCAAGTTAGAAGGGAAACGTTGTGTAGTAGTGTAAATGTATTCGTTGTTGAATTGCTATTCCACACCATTATCCCATAAATAGAAAAAGGATATCTTTTGTTAGTTTTTCTATTTCTGCTAACCAACCGATTTCTTTGGAGACATTTTCTCATCTATCGAAATCTATTTCGTTGGTCGCATACAAAAACAGACGAGAAGGTAGTGCAGAAGACTATGATTGGGTTGGGTTCCTGTGTAATTCACTTTCCGATAAATAGCTAGTAGTCGACCTGGGAAATCCTGTCCCAATAAGAGTACTTCTACTCTATCCTATACCCACGTCCACTTTCTCACCTTTCTTTAGAGAGAGAATCGTTTTTGAAATTATATATATAGCAACACATATGCCTAGAAGCATATGGAACTACAACAATTGCAACCACTGAAATCATGCTACTACGTTTTGGAAATTCTATTTATAGATTCCAATATGGCGTATTTAACGGTGTTATCATTTTACTAATCATCATTTATTATTTGCATCAAAAACTGATAAAGACAATGTAGATTGGGAACGTTGATTGAAATATTTATGTGTGCTAATGAGCCCAATGAAAAAAAAGTTGGATATATAAGAGAAACAAGCTAAATGATGTGAGAAAAGTGTTGAGGAATGAGAATAACATTTGGACATGTTGGGGTAAGAAATCCCGAAACTATTTCCCTAAGAGTTTAAACGAGACGGAGTGAGAATTCCCAAGGGATATTTTTGCTTCCACACCAGCAGCAGCAGAAGAACTGCATGAGAGTGTGACATGTCGTTTCTCGTAGTGTTGTAGGTTGGTTGGAAGGACAGGCTACATAGGAATAGTCAACAAACAAATACCCTGTTACTGACTCACAATACAAGAACCAACAACTTCCTTTCGAAACAGCTACATCTTTCTCTTTATGGACGTTGACGGGGCCGGTGAAGGAAAAATGCATGAAAAAAAGAGAATGTATTGGTTTCTGTTGCTTCAGCACCTTTACACAAATAGAATCATACACAGGAGGCCGAAAATTGGATATAGTATAAGGGAATTCGTATTCCTGACACCTCAAGCGATTTGAGTATAAGAAGTAAACGCCAAGTCAGGAAGGATCCGTATCTCAAAGGGCAAATAAAGAGTAATTGTAAATCCACAAAGAAACCCCGTTGTATTCCCTGTTGCCACTTATTCAATTTTTCATATTGCGTGTCAACACCTCTTCAACTCACTTGTTCAGTGGTTGAGTTAACAACACAGAGACTCTCTACTTCTTTGCAAACACTTATTCTTTCATGCATTATTATTATTGTCTGTCTGTATATTCCTTATATAGCTGCTACACAATATGAACTTTTGTCTTTCTGTCCTCCTGTCTCTGCCTACTTGCTTTACGTGCTATGTAGGAAAATAGTAAACTAAACGTCTCTTCTTTCTCTCCCTAAACACTCACTTAACTTTTCTCTTTCTCCTTAAACCGCAATAAACGATTCACTAACATCCTTAATGTGAAAATAGGAATGAGCTTCTCGTGAAGGAGAATTTCACTCACAGAGCCATGTAGTATAAAGTCACACCATCACACTTTCAGTATCGGACTGTCGTCGTGTCACAATTCTCTAGCACTATATACTACTATCCTATTCCTTATACAAGGGATAGAAGCATTTCATAGTCCTCTAGATTAAATTGGTCTTCAAGATGCCACGAGAGTATTATTGTATCTTTATCTCAGCCACCACACCCATTCAAGCAAAGGGCTTATGCTTATTTAAAATTGTCAGCTTTAGAGAATCAACAGCTAACCAACTTATCAATCTTATAGGTTGTAAAAAAACAATTAAATAGAAAGGGAGATCTTGCTTCTCCATGAGTTGGGAGAAAGTCGTATAATAATTCTCTAAAACACAACACAGCAAAATCTCTCTTCCCTATTTCCAACTTTAATATCTACAACTTTCTTTCCCTCCTTCACTACTATTACTTATGTAAATGTAGATAAATTAAATTCATGATAAGCCAATAATTCTACACATTAAATTATTATTTCTTCTCAATTGTCATCATATTTTCATATTGTTATCTCTAGGCAATTTCTTTAGATACTTTCGTTTCCCCCAAATAATACAAAACGGATTTGAATAAATTGCATTCACAAATTTAACAAGCATACCTAATGTACGATGAACGATGGAGGAAATATTTTTTTTGTTCAACATTAGAATTGCAATTTGTCTTAATGAAAAGGTAGGATTTTCCATTCCCCTTAAAGTTTTAGGGTGAGTACAATTTGGCAATCATTTGTATCACCGCGCATATTGATGTTGATTGAAAAGCAACAATCAACCCATAGTTGATGTTTGCTGCTGATAGTTGGAAAGATTTTCTATAAATTTTACAATAGACAAATCTATACAATAAAGTACATATAAGTTGGCCTTATTTAAAGTGTCGTTGCAATAGTTTCGAGTTCACTTAGGAAACTTTCTAAAAATTATTTGAAAACTTTTTCTCAAGGGTAAACAGTCAATTTGTGTTAAAATACATTTAAGCTGGGAGAATTGCTTTGTGTGTATATAAGTAGTGGTTTATTATAAAGTCTTCAAGGTGTATATGTATTTACGATTCTGGTGATGAAGTGAATTCCAATGCCGATTTCATGTCGAGTGACTATTTGTTCAAGGCGAATGAAGTAAAGTACACGGTAGATAATGACAAAGTTCCCTTCGCTTTTAAAGAAAGTCAAGCAATACACGAGAATAGAGTGGAAAGCGTGATTAGGTCTCACAAGAACGTCTTTTAATGTCGTAGTTGACGTTAGAAAATACGGATTTTAAATCGTAAAATCCCGCTGGTTAAAGCGCAGAGAAGACGTTTATTGGATTGCTAATGGGCCCACGGAATTACTTATGATAATAACAATAAAAATTAATCGAAGGTTTGAGAATAAGATTTTCTAGAGAAAGTAAACTCTTGCACGTTGAAATCGCGACATCGACATCTCATCACGAGTCGAGAATAATGAGAGAAATGGCTGTTGATAAGCGACCATCTTCATCTCATGAAACCCATTGTAATGAATGATTATTACATCATGCCACATTGCGTGGTGTAGAAATCACCAGTATGACGATGCCGATTACCACAACTACTTGCAACTACTTGGACAAATATATATTATATAGAGTTGCTAAAACCTACATAAAAGGAACCATGGAGGAATTTTAATGCCATGCACCCCCCACTATATGGTACTAATAATATTGTGCAGAATTATACAAATGAGTCTAATTATTTAATAAATTTTGCACATATATTGTATTATTAATGTGAGTAAATGATTGGATTAAACTGGAGATCTGATTGGGGGTATAAGAAGTTGTTTGGAGAGTGTAGTAGCCTGTGTAGTAGAATGAGTGTGTAAGAGCATTAGTCATAGGATGAGAGGAACAATTAAGTGAGGAGGAGGTAGCAAATAGAAGCATTTGATGATGATAAGGGAACAACAATATTTATGAAAGAGTCAGCATCAAAGTTCACAACTTCCTTCGTCCGGTCTGGCAATGGGTTTGTTATATTTCTCTGAGAACTTTCCCGGACTTTCTTTTCCCCGGCACGCATGCAGTGCTAGACGGATGGGAAACAAGTGGAGCATGAACTTCTGCTTTTATAACATGCTTCGATGAAAATGCTTTTAGCAGTTGTCTGCCGGAATCTCTGTGAGTTATCTCTCTTGCAATGCCAGCAATGGACAAGCTTTCCTTTTCTTCTTCCCTTTCTTTATTAGCATTTTTAGCTCTTGGCAACGTAATCTTTACATCAATCTCCTCATGTGAATAACCAGAAGAAACTAGCCAACTTTACCCTATAATTTACGCCATGTCGGGATATCATCTTCAAATCTTTCCTTCATTGTTCATTCGAGTGTGGAAAATATTTTCACAATGCATGTATTCCAAGTATTGAGATTTATATTCCTAACGAAATTTAAAAACTTTAGATCTATGATAGAAAACATTGCATCATTAGCAGATGTACAATTTTGAATAAATTAGTATTTCATAAAATCCCTATTGTCTTTATTCCTTTGACAGTAATGATAATTTCAAGAACATTGTCAACAACTATATCGTCTGATAGTAATCATAATATGAGGAAATGTTTAGTTTGATTATTTAATTTATAGATATATTACTACTGTTTATGTTGTGAAATTGCAAATATCGAGAGATGTTTCTCCCCTTCCACGGGAGTCTCTCAAAGCAATAAGAAAAGTAAAAAGTAAATTTGCTAAGGAAGAGTATTTTGTAGTAAGTACTGCATGCCTATGCATGCAGTTTTTTAATACTCCCAAGTGAAAACTATTGGCTGAGTTGGACGTTGCGTAATTGAGAATTCAGTACGGCAACAAAAAACCACCTGAATAAAGATAGTCTTTGAATCGATCTCTAATGAGATATATCTCTGGCTGTTCTCTCTCTCTCTCTTTAAAACTACTCACAAAACGCAAAAGAGTCCGCAAATTTTCATGGATAAAAAAGTGTCAGCAAGACGTGTCAGCGTATTTTATGGATTCCCAGTCGACTTCTCAAAAACTTTCCACTTTGACTTCAACCTCCACCCCAAATCACATTGACTACTACCATCATTTTATACTAAAGCTAGGGTTGCTTTGAGATTTTAAGAGTAATAGAATTTTTAACTTGCATTTTAATGTATTTAATGTACTTTTAATTTCAGATATTAACCAGTAAGTAATTTTCAGGGGATTTACCACATTATGTCAATTTGTTAGAAAGACTCAAATAATTTTCCTGGCCAAGCAATTTTCTGAAACGGTCAGAAACGTATTTTATCATGAATATGATCAAGAATTTGACCAAGTCAGAACTCATTTTATCATGAATCTGACTTGACTAAGAACCTGACCATGTCAAAATTTAGTTTATCATGAATGTGACCAAACATTCTGACCAAAAGAATTTTTTATCATGAATATTCCTGTTACAGGTTGACTGACGGTAAGAATGACAGTATTCTTTACTACATTTAAAAACAATTTCTACTACTCATTTGAATATAGCCACTTTTGTTGGTTGATTATATTACAATCACAAGATGACGATGACCAAGATGCTACATGGGTAAAGTTTTAGAAGAGAAAACTTTAGTTGAATCGGAGCTAAAGTTTCTACTAAAGGTATCTGTTGATAAAAGTTTTAGTTGAGAATTTGCACATTGAGCAGCCACAGAGATTCATGGAAGGAGTATAATGTATAATAAAGCTTTCTAAGGCAAATACGAGTGCTTTAATGAGAGAGTTTAAAATGGTGGATAATGTAAGGACCAAGCAGGGGATTTAATAGGAATACTTTCTGAATTCAATAACAGGTCATCTGATAACTCTGATGGACTTTTATCCTTATCACCTCTGCAAAGTCATACTCCACGATTCTTTGCCGGCTTTGAAATTTTTATAGTTTTTACAAAGACCCCTACACAGGAAATCGAATTTTCTCTTTACTTAGAAGCGTCTCAACGGCAAGTATACTACTACAGCAGAAGTAGATTGAAAAGGGGGGAAATCAACTACAGTGAATCTCAGAACATTACTACTATTCGTGAATGCCAATATCGTTATTTACACTATGATACTTAAATATCATTACTTACATTTTATTTAAGCCATTTCATTATATGTAGGGAGACGAAGATTTCATAGAATTGAAGAATTGTAAGATTTAAGAATTTGTGCATTGTAATTTAATGAATTGAATTTAAAAGTTGTTGAGTTTGGTTAAAGTTTGAAATTATGTTTTTGTGGTTGTAATTGTGATTATATAGATTATAAAGAGAAAGCCCTCCTTCTGCTAAGAGACTGATGTGAATAAAAGCTTTGAGGAGAAACTTGTGAGTGAGTGTTAGATGCATGAGATGAAAAAGGATTGAATTTTAATTCAGCAAATGCACAAATATTTTATTTCATTGGTGAAGTAGTGTGGTTTCTTCAGCACCCTTTTACTTAGTTAGATAGACTTAAACTTGGCCTTTATAAAGTTTCCTTGAGCTTTTCACCCTCGCTTTCTTCTCTGTTCGCCTTCTCTCTCATTTTCTACATTTTTCTTTGTGTGTCTGTAATGTTTACCCACATTTATTCACGTTCATTTCCATCTAAAATCCCAACTAACTTCAACTATACATCTTATTCACTCACTCCAATTTCACAACCGTATCTTCTCATCCTATCTATTATCGCTGCTCTCTCCAATATATATATATATATGTATATGTATATAATATATGTATGGCTACGAGTGCAATTCACAACATACTATAGAATAACATAGTGTTGATAAAATCTGCAGCATTATAAGATGCTACTACAGTGTTGTTAGTATATGGAATCAGTAGAAGTAGAAATAAGGGGACTGTTTTTCTCAAAAATTTAGGAACGTGCTTGTCACTTAGATTTCAACCCTTTCAGAAAGCTGATGCAGAGAGAAGGCTTAAGAGAGAGCATTTCACTCATTCAGTTGAGTTATGAGTTATGGTGTGAACAAAATGTCCAAGACATGAAATGTTAGTTGACTACGACAACTTACAATTTCCCTTTATGATTTTTGCTCGTATCATGTTCATTCTGTTCTGACATTATACTGCACACTTTGAACTTTTTAATGTTAGAATAAAAAATGGGCTCTACTCAAGTCTTTCCTCATTTGTATCTGTTTCACTTTTTTATTCAACAGATTTGTTCGTACCCTTATAACATTGACACCAGAAGAGACAGAAAAGTAAATTGTTTTTTGACATGCTGTAAATTATTAATGTCTTTATTCATTATCATTATGAGATGTGAATAATGCTAAGATTTTCACTACTTTTTAATAACTTTGGTTTTTTCCATTTAACATTTATTTATTCTTCTTTGGCTTTAGGTTCTTCCATAATTTATAATTCTACAATTCAAAACTGTTTTTAAAGGAATAACGACTTCCTATTAAAATAAATTTTAAACTAGTTTTTATAGTATCAGGGTGCATTTAAATTTTTATCGGTATTGTCATTACTTTGTCCTGGATAATGAAAATAGTAATACTAATATTATGACCAAATGTGAGAATGAATGGATTGAAGAAAGGGAAAACAATGGAGGAGTAAGAAAGATGTAAAAGTATCCTCAGCGGATCAAACGGATGAATGAAACACATGTACATTGAATTCGTACCCCGGCGTCACAGTTGACTTGACTGACTCCTATCCCTTCAATATTTCAGTACGACTATTCAGCCTCAACGTTGAGACTATTTTCTACGGTGTTATATCACACAGAGTAAACTTTTTTGAATTTAAAAAAAGAAACCATGGATTTTTGATTTCTTGTGGTTGTCTCATTAGCAGAAACGGATAGTTAGAAAAATTACTTTTTGAAAAGTTTGAAATTAATAATCAGGGATCACTTTAATACATGTCATTATTATACGGATGAATTTGAAAGTAGGGAGTAGAGTGAGAGTCATACCAACGGTAGTATTAAATGGGACGAGAAAAGTATGGGTGATTTTGATCCGTCAGATTTCCTTTCTTCTCTGCAGAACAACTTAACTCAGCTCGGAGATTTTCTTGAGTAAACATTAGGATTTTCTGAGAAACTAGAAAGCAGTAAAGAGCAAGAAAAAGTAAAAGGCATAAGCTAAGTTTTTATAAGCACGAGTTCCAGCACATGTAGTTTACTCCAGCAATCACATCCGGACTTTCACCGCAAACCAGGATCATAGCACACAAACGCTCATGTCTCCACTCGCAGGGGGACAAACTTGGAAGTTTTCAAGTCCAAATGAGATAACAAACCTTTCTCACCAGTTTCTTATGATGCACAACTAACTTTATGAGAACAAGTGCACAGTTTTCACCAAGAGCACACTGATAAACTATTTCACTATCATCTATCGTTCTACATCAGTGCTTAAGATTAGTTACGCTATGGATATATTTCACAAAAGATATTCCCTTGTATGATTTGAGTTTGATTTTTATTCTTTTTCAATGGTTTTATTTAAAGAACTTCCTAGAAACGATTTTAAGCTTTTCTATACGCAAGTTTTCATTTACTAAACATGTATCTCCAAAATTAACAATTCTCACTGCAAACCAAAAAGGGACCTAGTATGTAAAAACATAATTTTTTTCATAAATATAAAATAAAAATTTTGTTGATTTTAAGAAAGTATTTATACGATTTAGGCTTATCAGTGATAAGAATGGATTCTTATCTCATTTCAATAGCTTCTAGAATGTATGTTATCTTATCAGTTTTTGGCATACGTTTTTACATTATCGTTTATATTGGTATCTATTGTTATAGATTTTATATTTATCAACCACACACTACATCAACGTAATACTGTATATTCACCGTTGTTACTAGAAGACATTTTATTTCACTAGGTATATAAGAAAGATCAGCTTGCTACAAAACTTAATTACTTGTATACAAGAGTGACAAATGAATAAAAATTGTATTTTGGTTTAGATGGCCGAAAACTTCAAAAATAAATGAAAAATATCTGTATTATATTGATATTAAATCTTTAGGCGTTTACCCAAATTCACCAATGCGTACGTGGGTATATAAACAAGTATTTCAAACTGCGGCTGAAAGGTAGCTGTCTTTTGTCTCTTCGCTGAAAACTTAAGTTCTATCTTATCATTATTTAAGAACCATTGACTTGTCGGGAATATTCTGAAAAGGAGTTGCAGTTCCTGGCACTGCAAGCGTTATAATAATAGAAGAGGACAAAGTCCGAAAGGAAATTTGGACGCTGGCTTTATGCCAAACAGAGAATCGAAGTCTCATTTCCAAAAAAACAGTTTTTTCTTCTCCACAAATTTAGAGAATGAGACTTTGGTTCTTGTACACTATTCTATCCTATTTCTATCTTGATATGATTATTACAGTCTGATGGGTCCACTACACTTAATTCAATGTTCTTTCAGGAATCTTTCAATTGCTACACACACTCACACTACAAACAACTTTGTTATTCCTCTCTCCTCCAAATCTCATCTTCTTTTCTCTTTTTTACTTACTCCTCCATCTATTCAGCCACTCTTGGAAATATTCTATGCCTTATCTAATCATTTTTATCGTTCTGCATCCAGTATACTTATTAACCAATGAAAATACAATAATCGTATATAGGATATTTATGAATGCACGTGATTATTAGGATTAAAGAAAATATATCTTGCGTTGTATCAATTTATAATTTATAAATTTCGAAAGATTTGATTTTTGAAAAAGTCATAAAAGTGATCACTTTATTTATTAATTAATATTTTCAAAAAAGATGCACGTAGGTTGAGAAAGAAAATCTGAATTCTTTCTACATTGTACATTAGTTATTGCAGATGGGTTGAAGTATTACAAGTGTAAAAGTCAGGAAAATCCTCTACTCTACTCCTGTAAATAATCAAGTAAAATTTCGTGATT
>JAQFZB010000130.1:0-27732 GCA_034695165.1 Desoria trispinata
AATAGAGTTTGGTGTCAAATCGCACTGCCTTTCAAAGGAGAGTTCGATTTCGACATTCATTTTGATCTTTGATGACCCTGTAAGCTGTAAGGTGTTCATTTTTTAAACGAAATATGCATTTCTGTTTTAAAATGCCATGCCGTAAGCTTTCAGCCATCGCTATGTGCTTTAAACGGTTTATTTGGGTAGGGAAGAGAACAATCATATAGTATTGAAATGAATGTAGTAGTAGTGGGAATGGTATAAAGGTAATAAAAATGAAGAGTAGGAAAACTCTCGTTAATGAAAGTCACAAATCATAAAAGCCACCGTTATTTTAACTAATTACTGAAGAAGATTGAAGAAATTCAAGCGTAAAAATTCCACTGTACTAGCTTACATGTAACGGTTCATATTATATTTAGTTATTTGTAGATGGTAAATGCCGAGTTTTAGAAACATGAAATGACGGAATCCGGAGGGATATGCCATACCAGTACTATAGTGCTTGTGGGGAGAGAGGGTGTGTTATTGGGAATTCTTCCAATCTAATCACGAAGGAAACAATGCGAAGTAGTTGGGGAAAAATTGCAATCGTCAGCACTGATTGGTTTAATTAATTACCAGAAGTAGAGGTACTGGAGTAAAGAACAAGAACTATGAAACTTTCCTATAACTTCAAAATTAGTGAGAAAGTACAGCATCTATTCAACCCCTATAGTATGTCCTCCTGTGAGACAGAAATGTCTAAATATTTTACACTAATTGTATTTTGTCATAAATGAAAAGTTCGTTAATTTCAACAGAATTAGATTCAACTCTGCTGATGATTCTGTTGTTCAATTAATTTACTCTCAATTTTGCTGACATATAAAAAATGACAAAGTAAAAGTTATATATTCAGGAGAAGCAGAAAACAATGTAATATTAGAATATTACAGTACCCCTCTAGAACCTAATTACCATGTTATTTGCAATGCGATCCCTCTATTTCTCTGTACAAATTATATTGTAATTTCTAATTAATAATTTGATACTTTTTAATTAATAATAAAATGGTAGATTGAAGTGAAAAATTGTAAATAGCTAATAAATATATATAGCTGTTATAATGTTCATATGTACCCTTTAGTAGGTTTCTAATTACAATTTGTAGCATGAGAGTCCCTAGGAGTTAGAAGAGTTGTAGTCTCTAGGAAATTGTGTTTTCCCAGAGTTGCAAAAGGAAATCTAATACAAAACCATTGGCATGCGGTTTCTGTAATCTGTTTTCATACTCAGCAGGGTGTCATGCTTCTAAGCCATGCAAGACTACTCATCACAATCTTAAAGGAGAAACTGCCTTTTAAATGCAGCAATTCAAAAAGGATGAATACACAGAAAGTGGGCCACCAAAAGCTTTCTTCCTGCCTTCAAAAGCAATTACAATCCCTTAAAGAAACTGTTATCCTTAAATAAGCTTCAACCCTTAGAAAATCCATGCAGTTACATTATATATAGAAAATTATTCAACTTCATCCATCATTGAGAAATAAAAATATTTTTCAAAAATAATATCTTTCATCATTTAGTAGGAATTTATTTTCTGAAAATTCTTTAAGAAATAAATTTGAGCACTCTACTTCTATCTCAGAATGAGAAGAAAGATGGAGTTGGATTGGTGGACGTGAAAATGAAAAACTTTTCTATTGTTTTGAAACTACCATCATTACTTATTATCGATCAAGGAGACATTAGCTGAAGTTTGAGTCAGAGGAATCCTAGTTTTGAAATGTATAGTGTATAGTGGTAACAAAATGGATATATCCTTCTGTGTTTAGCCTCTCTGTGCAAATCATATCCGAGGGTAAATGAAAAGTACTTCCATCAGAAGAGACTTTCTTTCAATTTTCCCTGACTCAGGTTGTTTCAACCGAGAAATAATAATTATTGTTCAGTTTGTTACTGCTGATTTCATTTTTTTAAATGTTTTAAAATAATCCAATCGAGTAGAATGTTTTTTGGTATTATTGTATAAGTTATAAAGTATCAGTAATTTATTCTTCTATGAAATAAAATGATGATTAGAATTAATTTTTATTGTCGTTATGACCAAGCTATGGCGTTCTCCGCTTTAAGACCAAGAGCATTAAAAGACAATACTTCTAATGACGCCAAGGGTGAAAATGTACACATTTTTTCCTTTCCCTCAACCGAGAGAAAGAAATGTTTAGTCTAAAGACAAAAATCATCTTGGAATTAATCCTTTGCATTGCATTTTGGTCTTTTTGCTTCTTCGCAACTAAAATTGTAAAGTACAAAAAAGGAGACAAGAATAGTGTTTTGAAGAGGAAACAGTGTACAAGAGTCAAAAGTCACTATTATTCCTTTCAGAAAAGAGCCGACCTATCTTTCTTTCGTGACATGAGACAGAAAGTTCACTCAAATGCGTAAATTTAAAGCTGTCCTTTTAGACTCCCATCTACTACTATGCTGTATATTACATATTGCCACTGCATTGTCTTTTAATTCTGGTTCGGGTGGATTGGTCTTAAAGTCTCAATGGACAGACATACCACAAAAGTTTCTTGATTTTCTTAAAGCTATATAATTATCATTATCAGTTGAATATTGTCATTTATGGGGAGTGTGTAATGTGATAGGGACGTGGCAGATATTAACGCATGCACGATTGAAGAATATGGTGTGCGAGATTATAAAAATGTGGAAAAAATGTCTTCTTGGAGATGAAGCGGCCTTTTAAAATCTTAATCTCATCTATTTTTTAATTTTATCTCTGTCATCCGAGAGCCTCGATCGTCTTCTCACTATAATACTGCTGCTCTGTAGTCTTCTTAACTTTTAAGTGCTTCCATATGCTTCCCCATTACATTGGAAAGATTACAAGCATGGTAGTGGTATATGAAACATTATAGTGGAGTAGAGAGCTTTTCTGCAGAATTTCGAATTACTTAGCTTCTTCTTAAGAGAAGATGTGTGAGGATGAAATAATGTAGATGAGAGATAAGCGAGCGAGATCACTTTCTGAGTGTGTGGAAGAATCTGGTAAAAATGAGAAATTGATTCCCTTACAGAAGGAAATTTCAGTTGAAGTGGCTGCATGATTATGTCGCCATATTTCAGTGAAAGTGGTCAATTTTCAATTTCTAAATGGGAGTTGTAAGCAAATGAGCTGCTCATTTCCACAACGTTATTGACCATTAGTGGGCCAGGAATTTTAGGATAGCTTTTTGCATACCGTACCAACAACTAACCAACCACCGCACCTCCCTCTTATTTAATGATGGTTGAAGCGTTAAGAGAATATATTTTTGCATTGCACTCTGTAATAACCGTAAAAACTGAAAAAAAAATGAAAAAGTCAGTTGAAAATGATTTTGGATTTTCCCTTCTTTGGATTATGGAGAGAAAGAAAGTGAGTCCAACTGGGTCATTGTTGTAGTTGAGTTAAATAAACTGAAACGCCTCATGCAACTCAAACATAGCCAAAATGAAGTCGCAGTATAATATAGTAGCAGTGGTGAGATAGGGGTACTTGAGTCCTTTTGTAAGAAGGTGTCGTTTGAATTTGCATTTTATATATGAGGAGGAGCTGACAAGTTTCTCTCTCTTTCTCTCTAAAAAGGCTGGCCAAGAAGTGCAAAGTGAAGAAGGTACATTTAAATTTACTATTCTCAACGCGACAACTTCAAACTTCAAGGAGACAAACTCTCTCTCTCTGTCTCTGAAGTAATTTCCTCTCGTCATCACCACCATCTTCCAAAGGCTGCTTCCATTGTTTTCTTTAGCGCAATGCATGATTATGTTTGCTCATTATATCCATCTATACATTTCAATGTAATGCAGCACATTCTAATATCATATGCATTTCATTGATAAAGTAATCTTATCTATACAATTTAATGTAATTAAAATATTAGTTTTTTTAAAAGAAGTCCTAATTAATTAAATTTTATTTCATTAAACTTTTCTTTTTCCTCTCTAGCGTAGTGGACATTTGTAGTTTGGACTTTGAGGAAGAAAGGAAATTGCATTGATTTTTAGAGCCGTCATTGGATAATGCATTTGTGCACTTTCCCTCCATCACTTTCTACTTTCTCTGTTTCTTGTTATACCACTTTGCCTAATAGCAACACACCAAGTGTATTTCTGTAATTCGACTCCCTCACACTAGGAAAACGCATTACTACACTTCTTGAATCAACACTTTTCTATTCTTCTTCTACTTTTCGTTCTCTCAATTCCTATAGGGAAAAATACATCAATTTATTTTTTCCTGTCTCTAAAATAAAAGTGCAAATATTACATGAAATAATCCATGTTCGTTTTTCCTTCCCTATTGTTTTACTCGTCAAAAAAATATAGCGGAAGCAGCTTTTTACAATTATTTAACCCACCCACTCTTATTGGTAATTCATTCCCCCACAAATAAAGTATTTTTTCTTCTTCTTTCGCTGTAAAATGTATTGATTATTTGATTCTTGAATGAAAACTTTCGTCACGAGAGTTAAAAAATTAAGGGAAGGAGGAGTGTGATAGTAGTGATAGTGTTGTTTACTCTGTTATTAGGAAAAGAGGAAAGTGACTCTTCAATGTGTAATTTAAAAAGGGCAATTGATATAATTTTTGGATGGTTGTGGGTTTGGTGTCAGTGTTTTATTGGGGTGGGAAAAGGGAAGCTTTAGAAGAGAAAACCAGTGTGGGTCCATATTAAGTAAGTGGTAGGACAGAGTGAGTGAGTGTGATGTATTACAGCAGCAGAATGCTATCCAACTCACTTAAACGTTCAACTTTTAACCAGATGGGGAAAAAGAAAAAAAAAACCAGAGGACTTTTGGAAAAAATGTATTCCATTAAGAAAATTCTACACTGCTATAGTTACCAGTGCCGCAGTGTATTTCTCAATGGTAATCTTCTTCCTCTCTCCTGCTATACTACTGAAGAAAGGGAAATCTTAAGTGATTGAAAACACGTGTCCCCACATATTTTATATGTATTCCCACTAAATTTTTATCTCTTACATATTATACCGTCTATATGTACTATATGCATCGATAACGGATAAACAAAATCAACTTAAGAAAGATTTCACACGATGTCAGAAATGGTTTTTAATTTGAACATGATCATTTCTCAAGCATAAAAACCCTCAAATCATTCTTCGTAGGTTGGAATAAGTACATCAGAAGAATATGAGAGCAGAGGAGGTTATAGGAGGAGGAGAAAAAAACGACATCCGACATTCTGTCATCATCTCATGAATTAATTCCTTGCTTCTTCGTATACTGAACTATCCTACTCCCTCATCAGTTTGTTTTCCTTAATTAAAACAATTTTTATAACAACAAATAAATTGGGATGAAATAATCAATAGTATATATAGAGGTTTAAGTTGTTCGTGAGTTTGTAACCTAAATTCATAATTTCCTCGAAGAATGTAGTAGTAGATTTCGTGATTTAGGAAACACAATAGGATTCAGATGAGAGAATGAAAATTAATAGCCAAAAAATCCAAGTCTGAATGAAAATATGTTACTTGCTTGTAAATCAATTGGGGAGGAAGTCGTAATTTCCAATTCCATTAAGGAAACTATGCATAAAACTAAACTAACGGACGCATTCACCAAAGAAGAGAATTCCAATGAGCGGATTATCTCTGGAGAGCAATAGCAAACACTTTAAGTTGTTGCAGCTTCAGGTTTACATTTCAATTTAGAAACATTCGAGTACTATATCTAACACCAACAGTATCCATAGGGAACAAAACACAATTTCCGTTTCTCTTATTCCTCCTCCATATATATTACATGTTATGCAACATAACAATTGCTATCTAGCTTCCTCTCATGCTTTCTTCCTTAATGCTATTTGCTCCTATTGCAGAATTTTTATCTCATGTTACTAATCAGATAAATTCACGTTTCATGACACATTCAATTTTTCATGTGAGAATCGAAGAATTCCCTCAACATCTATACAACTACAACATCGTTTCTTGAGACATGGCGTTAAATCTGGCTCATTGACGGAATCTCAGCCACAAAAAGTGTTTCCAGTTGATTGTCAGAATTGTTTGACTATAGTGCGGCTAATGTCTGAGAAGATAAAGATGGGAAAAAACGACAGCAAATGTTGGATGTTAAACGGTAAAAGAATGCAGGGAGGGACTGGCTGTTGATGAATTATCCAGAGGGGCAAAAGAAAGGAAGTGCGGGTAAGAAAATAAGGGAAAAACACCGAATTCGGAGTGGGATGGCTCCATTTAGACATTTAGAGTCAACTGAACTTAGAAGTCGCTCTCCATCTTCGAGATCATAATAAACCATCGCTTTTACTTGAGTTTGACAAAAGTTCTCTATTACGGCCTAATCCATTCAGGGCGGTAGCCTTTCTAAATTCATCAACGCCGTATCTAAACTAATTTATTTATAATTACAATAATTCAAGATATCCAACATGATAGAAGGATAAGAAAGCGGTTAGGATACTGTTTAGGAATAAGTGCAGCAAACTGTAACAATTGTGTACTTATAAATTTTCAGTGAGTGGGATATTAATAGGGATGAGGAAGGGAAATTGTCTGAGAGAAAGGAGCTACACCCCTGGAGATGCCAACTATGTTTTTGTTTTGTATACGGAATGAAATGAATTGAGAGGCAGGAAAGACAAATCGAGGCTCTTTACTTTGTTCAGTCCTTGGAGTAATAATAATAATACCTTGAAAGCTGGGAACTGACTAACTAAACTAACTAACAACAATACTACAATACTCGTCCTCATCATGTAACCAACAGCGACTAGTTTATTTTCTAAACAAAATTCACTCTCTCTTATTTTATCTTATAGCATATATCCAAGTAGCAATAAGAGCATGACCAGAGGCTGCACTTGCTTCCCTCGTCTTGGTCTACTTGCTTGATTTTTGGTATCACAAGATAAATGGCTACAGAGAGAGAAAGAATTGTCCATAAAAGCAGAAAGGAATATGAATCTAATCCCAAGCAACCATCACCACCACCACCGCCCTGGGGCTCCTTCAAAAATGACAAATTAATCATTTTCAACCCGCATGGACTTACTGGTACAGGAGTCAATTAGTACTACTGCTTATGGCCCAAAGTCAAATCACTTTTATTACCAGTATTGGAGTTGATAGAAATGTAACTCGTTAAGACTTGTAACTACACAACTAAACAGGAAATGAGAAATCGCCAAGTTTATCTTCCTAATTGCCTAAATTTAACCTAGCTATGAAAATCTTAGAATTACTTTTCCTTCAAATGGAAATCATTTGTATCAATAACTTGTCAATATTTGGTATTTTTTATATAACTTTGACGTAGTTCTTTATTCTTTCATTGATTTATATCCACCCATCGAATGTTTTCCTGTAGACCCACCCACCCATGAGAATGAGATGATATAACAGAAGAAAGTAGAAAGGTGTTTGTATAAGAAGCGTGTTTGATGATATTGATTATCCTGTTGCGTCGTCCTCCAGTCCAGACTAGACAGAAGAAGATGGGACAAAATAAATTCAGTAAACTTTTTCTATTTTTTTATAAGTAGAGCAGCAATAAAATCTATCAAGAATCCTTTATTTATACATTTTCCATAGTGATATTTGATTTGCAGCATAAGTAAGAAGAGAGTAACAGTTACCTAACGACCCAATGAATGGTAGCTATTGATGGGTCTTTTTGTCCAAGGAGTAGTAGCCGAAGAAGAAGTCGCAGAGAAAGAGTTTGTAAAAAAGGAAAATACACACTACGTGCTGATTTTGGGTTATTCTCTGCTGTGCTCAAGAAAAGTGGGTAAAAAGTAGAGAGGATAATGAGAAAAGTTTACCAAGAAAGTAGCCAAAGGAGCTTAGTTGTTGAAACAAGACTTGGTCATTTAAAGTCAATGGGAACATTATGGGATGGAGTTTTCCAAAATCTGCAACAATTTCTGGTCGCCTCTCAACTCAAAAATTCATGAGGATCATCATTTCTTCGTTTTTCTACTACTGCTTGCTTTCTCAGCACATTTTCCGTCAGACTCTGATATATCCGTTGTCTAAACGAAGGATTTTATACCTTCTTGTTAAAATTCTCTTCAGAATTTGGACATATGCAATGAATTTCATGAACACTACACCCACCAACCAACATCTTCCACTACTTATTATTATAATCCTTTGTTGTAACAACACTTTCACCAATATAATCCATAGATATTATATGCGCTACTACTACCCTTTAACATGCTGACATAAGGATAATTTGAATTTTTTCTCAAAAAAAGTTATCAAACTTTGATAGTAAATATAGTTGTGTTTACAGTAAGCGTTCTGTAGATTTGTATTATGTATATTATTATGTTAGCTTTGTGATAAAGTAATGCACCCTGGGTTATACAGAATATAATTCTTGAGCATAGATGGTATAGATGTACTGGACTTGTTTAATCTTAGTTGATTGAGCTTTCTCTAAAAGTCTCCTTTCGCCGAGGATTTTCAAGTGGATATTTATAACATTTCCAACATAAAATTTGAAATGCACCCATCGTCCTCCTCGTGAAAGGGGAAGTGAACGGAATTCTTGGCTGAGAAAAGTTGGACAATGTAGAATATATGGACTCTGTGAGCTAAGGACTTGCTATATGTAGTGTATAATACAATAATAAAATAGTGCTCCGAGTTAGTTTCAGAGTGCAGAGGGTATCAGTTGGAAGAAAGGTCTTTGGCTCGATGAACATCTAAAATGCACTTGTGCTACTTACACAGAACACGGCCACAGACTCGTTTAAAAAGCCAACATGGTTTTGGGGTTTAGCTCTTGCCTCCCAACATAAATACCGAAAACATCGTCAAGGCATTTGTATGGATGACAACAGGAGTCCAGTTTCCAGCTCTACGTATCAAAAATCCCATCTACGCTCCGATTATTCTCTATGTTAAATTTTGAATTCATCTCTTAGCTTAGAAATAAGATGAAAGTCATTCAAAAAGTTTTGTCAACTCAAGGGGGAAAACTACACAATTTACTCTACTGGTCAAGTCGCACTTTGCTTGACTACTTTCTACTTGTATATACCCTTCTGCAGTCAGTATCAGGGATTGTAAAAACACATGTAATTCGAATATAGAAAATTTATTAAATTTAGCATTTCATAGTATTAAAGGATTGTGAACTAAGGAGAACTACTAACAACCATGAATGAATGACTAATGTCAACCTTTTTATTCGTTACAGACTGAGCGTGGGAATCATATGGGGTTTTTAGGGGACTTGGTAAATGTCAGCGGGATATTTGTGTATACTCCAAGTGTTTTTCATCATCCCGGAGCCGGAGGAATAAAATAACGGAAATGTCAAGTTGGGTGGGTTTGGAGTTGGTGGACAAAATGCGGGTAGACGGAGATTGATAGATCGGACACCGTTGGACCCACTTTCTCCGTATTTAAATACGTTGAGCACTGTCGTCTGTGTCGTGGATATTTAACAGGTACTTCAACTTCTTTTACTTTTTTCTCCAACATCCATGTACTACACGTATGGACTGGACTTCTGTAACGCAATCCCTACCAATGAACGTTGACTTGGATTGCGTTTCTTCAGTGATCCTTCGCTGCTTCTTCTTCTACTAAGAACCATTTCTCTTATTATTGTTATTATGCAACGGACTATGAATGTGTAAGGAAAACGAAATTTTGTCCAAGCAGAATAACATAAACGAATATTGCATATTGCATCATAGTAGAATCCCTAAGCTGGTAAATTCAATTGCGTATAATAGTGGATCATTCACAAATCATGCATATCACTATTTAAGGATTTATGAATATGGGTTCAAATAGATTCATTTCTCAAAGTCAAGCATTTTGATGTTTTTTAAAAGCTCATCCAAAATTTAAAAGACATGGAATTGTGGTCAAAAGAGAAAGTGTCCTGTGAATATGGAATTTGTAGATAGCTTCGTTTTAAATACTCCTATATGAAATGCAATGTCAATGGAAGCAATTGACTTTTGTTATATTATTAAATGTATTTTCGCACAATAAAATATTTACCAAAAGAACACAACATATGGCTGAAATAAATAAATAAAATGGATATTGTGAATTTTATCAGATAAATAACGTTAAGATTCGTAACTTATGGATGATGATTATTGGTGTTTTTGAGTTTAGTTAGGGCAGAATTGGGGGCAATTGGTGCTAAGAAATCGCCCTCTTTTAGTGGGTGAAGTTTGAAGGAGGCATAAGATGTTATTGCGACTTGTGAGCTGTTTTCACTCTTCGAAAATTCCCTGGCACTTTAAGACAGCTACCTAGCACCACCATAATGTAATCTAAGTAATCGAAACGTGTGTGGGTAAAAGTTTTATTTTTATTTGATAGAAAGGAGCAGAGGAAAGCTTTTTAAGGGAGTCACTCAATCCATCCATAATAGATTGTGAGAGACAGCCCAACCCATGAACTTAACAAAGGAGAAAGCTGAATATTCAATATTTCATTGATTTCTTATTTGAAATTCCCGTTTTAACAACAGCAACCTCCTACAAAACTTAATGGATACAAATAAAATACTTTAGTATTAAATTTACTATATTTACTTCTAGACTACGGTAGCTTGCGTGCAATTTAGGAGTGGAGTTACTACCCATTTATAAATAATTAGGGAGCAGGGGCAAAACCATGTTTGCAATTTGCTTGGTGATGTCCTCCACCTTTCTTTTGCCGACCACCGAATAAAATGAATGCTTCAATTTGGTTCAGTTAATAATATTTTGAAAAATTCTACCACCAACAACAGTTCTGTAATGCCAACTAAAAGGGAAAGTAATAAAATTGAGATGTATATTTCTAAAAGTCTTTATGAAGAATGAAATCCAAAAGCATTTTAGTAGATTATGATTGATACTGAAGAATTCTCATTCTTCCTTTTAACAAAGTGAATATAAAGCTGTACTTCATTCAAAAGCTGGATGTTAGATGTCGAGGGCGATTTATACCTTCAAATAAGTAGCGCAGTGACATTTTTCAATTGAAAGGAGAATTTTTCTGTAGATGACGACTAGTAGAAAAATGGTTTAGTACGATGCGGTTGAGTTGAGTTTTTGAGTGGCCCGGAAGACAAGTCCTTTATTAAGAAAAGGAGTTCCCTGTTTGGCACAATGGATGATTTATGAAGCTGTGGAAAAGGTCGCCAAATTGAAAATTGCAAAATGAGCCCACGAAGATTTCTCAGGAGATTCAGTGTCGTATTTCCACCGTAATTATCCCTCATCGTATAAAAGTCGGGGAATGTGTAGAATCCTCAGTTTCAGTTCCACCATGCATCTGCAGATTACATGGCTTATCTATGCCGTATCCTGCGCCTAAAGCATGAGCCACCAAGGATTTTCTATGAAAAGAGAAAGTCCCTGTATTTGCTTGTGGTTTTGCTATTGATATCGGCATTTACTACAGACCTCTCGAGTACCTACAACAGTCAACTGATCGATCTCAGAACCAACGATTTACTATATGTTACATTTACTTGCGAACCACAACCCCTACCACATACTCCTATGGCCCAAACAAATAGATCTATCGCCGTGGGATGAAACCATCCGCAGCTATACCTACTGGATTACAGTCTGAGAACCTTGTTCACAAGTTGGCACACATACACACACGATATATCGTAAAAATGTAATTCATACCTTCTATAATACTATGTCATTTACTTCAATATTTCTGATATAAAACCGTCACTTCATAGGCTAGAAAGCTAAAATTTAAATTCATATTATTGCAGTTAAACTTATATCCCCGATGAAGCTATACTATAATATAAAGCTATACATAAAAAAAGAATTTTACTGATTTTGCAAAAAGTTGTTGCCGTGAAACACTGGGGTAATTTGGATTTCTTAAGGAAAACAAATCGACATGTCGTGCCTCCCTTTCTCGTTATTTATTCTCTTTATATATTCCACAAAATTAAATCCCACTCTGACTCTACTGCCCCACTGTTCTTAGACCTCCTCTCTTGCCAATCGTTTCATGTCCAACCAGCAAAATTGGAGTTTTGTTCTCAAGTGAAATTGTTCAAAGCCAAAAAGGCAAGACAGGGATTTCTCGGATTTGACTTTAAAGCACTTTTCAGTTATTTTGTAGATGGAAAAGCGTGTCATGCCGATGACCTTTATTTGTTTCTAGATTTCAGAGACCGCTGAGATTACACAAAACTTTGGATTAAACCTATCAAGATGGCTTAAAATGCGTATCGTTATGTTACACACTTTTTACCCTTGAGAAAGTCGTAATCTTAAATAAATCGTACAAGATTTCGATATTGTGCGTAAAGATTATAGTATGTTACACATTTCAAGAAATGTTATTAGGAACACGTATAGAAAGAAGTTATTTCTCTTGATTCAAGTGGACTAAAAGAGTATAATTTAGATATATGTAACAGTATAAAGTCAGTTTGCCATAACTATCATATGACACCGTTATTATATCGACATTCCACTTAATATGTCCAATGAGCAAAGAAACCTGGTGGTTCTCTCAATCAACGTCTAATAATACAATTGGTTGAGGTTATTAGGAATCTTATATTAGTTTCATTTGGTTGAACGACTCTGTTGATATCTATAAATAACATAATTTCCCCAATATGAGGTTTTCATAGCACTATTGAGTAGGGAGTACAAATGTTTCTCAAATGTCATGTTTGTGTGCTCTCAGAAAATAGCACCTTGGTAAAGACGTCAATTTTGGTAGTTAGTACCTCATCAAATTGAGCAAATTCTCAACTCTTGAGTAAATTACAGGTTTGCTTTTGCTTGATGGAAAGAGGAAACCGCAACCGTTGTCAATCAACTAAATTTAAGGGTCTTTCAGTCTAGTCACCAGCAGCGGCGGTCGTCATCGTTAGTCACCAAGTCAACTCCGTCTTCGTCTCATGGCTAATAAGCATGTGCACGCCTTCAACTTCTTATGTCAAGTTTTGCACGCTATTCTTTTTCATTCTACAACCTCATGGATGACGATATACTTTTACAATATCAGAAACACGCATTTTCTAATTTTTCTAATTACTTTAATTTTGATTCTCATCCCAATTTGATTTCAGAAAATCGGGGAAAATTGTTTCAATTTCAATTGTGGTTTACCATAACCCCTATTTATTCTTTTTGGCACTCACCTTACTACCCATTTCCATTTCCCTTTACTTCGTAATATGAGGAAGAACATTTAAGATATGGCTACATGTAGAAATAGCTCAACTTTGTAGAAGAATGAAAGCCATGATTAAATGGAAGAAAATTTGTCGTTTGGGTGCGGTGAACTACTAAAATTCTTTTAACTCACGTTCCACGAATTGAACCCAAGTTCCTTAGTAACGTAATTGAAGTGATGACGAGTATCATCACCCACTTTATCTTCATTACGGCTATTTTCTTCCTAATTTTATCTTTCCATTTCCTGTATCATTTTCACTACTTGTTCACAAATAATTTCCAAGATATAAATCAAATTTACAATGACCTTACCAGATCCGCCCTTAAATTTTCAATGCTGCCAATAAATTGAATAACATTTTCAAAATTTGTTATTGTGTTTACCTCATCTTTATTCCTCATGGATGAGGCGTATGTTCTGAATCAAAGCATGATGTAAGCCTATTTATACAGGGATATAAATCAATTGCTATTGCTATTACTATTGATCCCTTATAAAGGGATGAAGTGTGAGAGTTTTAATTTTCTAACTGATTAAGTCTGCTCTCAGCGTAGTGTATACTCAGTGCTTGAAATAAAAAAAATCATTGAGACACACCTGCAACAAAGAAAATTACTACTAAGGGAGAAAAACGAATAATGTCATAAAAGCTTATTTCGTCCAGTTTTATATTCCACGCTTGATAGTCATCCATATGCTTCGTTAATAGGGGATAATGGTATGCAAACTTTGCAAATCAGTCAGTCATTGGTTTTGGGGAGACCACCCCACGTGAGTTTCAACAATCTTATATCAAATATGCAGAAAAAATAATGATCACCAGCAACAACACGTTATTGTTATGAGCCCAAGAATATCATCATCACGGTCAGACAGACACTACTACTAGTAGGGAACTAAACTCATAAAAGCTTCCAGGACTCACATTATGATTACAAAAGTCCATAAATGTTCTTCCCTAGAAAATGAAGAAAGCGTTATGAACACTTTTTATCTCTTGCTTGTATTTTTGCATTAGACTGTTCACGAGTCCCTATTCCCAGACATAGAGTCAAATAGACACCTTTGTATTGTACACTCATTTAGCAGTTTTTGAATGTGTGAAATTCTCAATAAAAGATGAAGGAGAATGATGAAAGTGGAACACAGTAAACTTACTCGTGATAGATTTCTACCTGCATATTATTTTATTACAGATGATTCAACATTCAACCAATATAATAATAATAATAAACCATTGTAAAACGGACGTATCAAAGTAGCGTAAGAGTACCATTAACGTCTGACCTTTATAACTTTTGGCACACGGTCACAGATGTCATGTTATACTTGCATTTTGAAAGCCATTCTAATATACTATAGAATGACATCAAATTTGATATTGACCTTAAAAAAAGTCATAAGTCGGGACCTGACAGTCATAGGTCATGTGTCATAGCCAAAAACTGAATCCTCTAAGCAAGACCTTTCAAATGATACCCCACTTGATGGGGATTTCCATATAAAACGTTTATGACCTGTGACCTAGCGCCGTGACCTTAGGACCTGCAGGGTCCCTTTGATAAACTTGATCACCTAGGCCACCCCCAGAACAATATCCTGTTTACATAATTGCAAAAAGTCAAACGGTTCCGGAGATATGCGTACTCAGATGGACGGACAGACAGGAGGTTCGCATAAAGTAGCTCACGCTACTTAATAATTTATAATAAATCTAACCTAACGTTGTACACGTTTTTTAACTATATGTTGAGAGATTAAGAAATTAAATTCTAAAAAATGTTTTATCCTTTTTGATTTCATTGGGAATTGTATTCCAAGATTGTACCAAACGATATTTAGGGCTATTATCATAGACTATTGTTTTATGTTTAGGGATTACATACTTGTTTGGCGTTCTAGATTCATTCGTTCTAGATTTGGCGCAATATTAGCTTCCTTAGATATGAATAATTCACAGGGAAATGTTATCATAACTAATGAATTTTATAGGTAAACGTTTAAGTGCTTAAAAGTCCGTTTTGTAATCCATTTTTACATGTATGAGATCTAACCACATTTCGCATTATTATACACCATAGGTTTTACATGATATTATTCTTCCATCCGATCCGGTTGTAGTTGTTCGTAAATGACATATTACCTTTGCATTATTGTATGATTAATAATTACAATTGCCTTTCAGTATAATTTAGTTCCTTTCTATAGCAATTCCAATCGGTTGCAAACAATGCGGGACAAAGTTGAGAAAGAGAATTAAAGTCATTAATCCCACCTTTGTACACATTGCTATTCGAGACTTGTTAAAATAACTATTCTTCAATAACATAATGGAGAGAGGACAAAAAAAGTATTTTCGTAGACAAATAATATAACAGCAGCATCATCAGGAGGATTTATTTAGTTTGTTGTAGTAAAAAATCTCTATTTACTCTGAAAAGCCTGAGCACGAATATAGTAAAAAAAAAAATACTCTTTTTCTTCTGGCATCATTTTATTCTAAAAAGGTTTACATTTTGTAAGTAATATATTTGTATTTATTTATGACAGAATTTCATACTTAGCTTTTTAGCAATGGTGAAAAATTCAGTGTAATTCCATATATCATTTTTAGCATTCTGAGTAATATTTACATAGCGGCTTCTTGCTCCTCTCTTTCGCATGTTTCTGTCACATTCTCTGATTCCCACTACATTTGCTGTCTTTTCTTGTTTTTGGCAATAATTTTTGTTCATCTGCTGTTGTTGTATGCTGTGCTGATGCTACCATTGCTCTTGGTTCATATTATTTACTCCTTCTCTGCAGAAGACACTGGATTGATACTAAGGAACTGAAAGATATACATTCGTATTTATTATCTGATAATACCTGCTCCTGAATACACGGATGCATGCAATAAATATTCTCTAAGAAGAGTATAGCAAATAACAATGCAAATGAGGGACATGAACTGCTTTCAGAGAAATGTGATAGCATCCATTATTTTTTTAAAGGAAACGAAAGTGAACAGGAGAAACAATCTAAAACTTAATGGACTTTTACTTCCTTCCCGAGGAAAAAGAAAGAAAGGAGTCCCCGAATTATTATTACCATCCACACTGCCACTAATTCCAAGAACCCTTCATGGGAATCTAACATTATCTCTCTCTCTCTCTCTGTAAGTATACTATGATTATCATTATCGAATTCTCATTACTCAGTCTCAGTCCACATACACTTATTAATATTTATGGAATAAATCTGCATTCACTCATTTATATAGTGCCTAGCTTCTTCTGATTCAACAATGTTGTTGAATGCCATCCTCAGTACAGCATTGTTAATTAGATTATAAGATTATTTATATATTGTATAATCCATCCATAATGAAATATATATAATTAATATAAGATGGCTGTTGTCATTTCGAATTTTGAATACATTGATTTACAATGTGTGCTTCATTTGACAAGATATTTTATTTGTAAAGATTTTTTATCACTCTCAAACAAGAGCGGGTTGATACTCCGTTCATTGATGTTAATCTAAATGGGTACCGTTTTGTTAGATTTTGTTTCCCAAGACCAGTAGTAGTGCGACTATCAAAACCATGCTGGACTTATGCACGGCTAAACTCAAAGTTTGAGTTGGGCGTATGTCAGTAAAATTTGAATAATGTCCATGTGTATATGACATACAACTATTGAAGGGATAGAAATAGAAAAATGCGTCTCGATTTTGTCACTTTTGTTCTTTCTTATGTAATATGCAACTGAATGAATGGAGTAGTGGGCAATTTGATGCAACTTGTGCATTTGGGTTATTATTTATAAAGTCCCAGCTGTCGAATGAATGGAGTCATACTCTGGACTTGAATTCATTGACTGCACTGTGACCAATCGGTACTTCATTCTCCAACCTAACGTAGCCAAAGGACCCTTTCATGTAACATCTATTATGGGGTCATGGTTTAACAAAGTCGTTAAGAATTGCGACCGAAAAATCACTTCTATTTCACGTCTCATGGACTTTTCCTATACGCTCTTGTTCAATGCAAATTTCATTCTCAATTACTACTACAATCCCAGTGAATATTACCGTGAGATACTAAGGCTTAATTTGTAAATGGCCAATAATCAATACAAACCACCAGTACTTACAAGCATTCATACAGGAGTACTATGTAGAAAAACCAATTTCAGAGAAAATTATTCACTTTGGTTATTTCTGGTTACAAAAAACTTCAACTGTTTTAGTGCAATTTTATGTGAGCATGTTGGTATGGGATCCTATGGGCCTTTATCACTGATATAAAGAAAACTATATGATTTAGATTTTTTAATTCACGGGTTTCATTAATAACGTAATGAAGGGTGTTTAAAATGAGATGAGGGTTGGTTGGTCGGATTCAAGGAAAAGTATCAAAATTTCATTAGTGAGGATTGTTATCGTGATGGTGGCGTGGCGTAAGATTTACATTGAATCATCATTATGTGTTTCCGAATTTTTTACTTGGAATGGAAGAAGCAGTCAAAGGAGAAATTAAGTAGTTAGAGCATATAAACTTCAAAGGGGGAACATCTCTCGTCCTCATAATATTAAACTTCAGTCATATCGTGACTTGAAAAGAACTTCAAGTTTTTGAAAAAGCGTCCTTTGAAAATGATGACAGTTGTCTTCTTGAGAATGGTGTTGGTTCTACTTATTAGTTGTTTCCAACTCATTTTTTACCATTTTGGAGGGAGCCGAAAAAGGATGACAAATGGCTTGTGAATTTAATGTAATGTAACATCGCAAGACGAGCTCTGCTTTAAATGTCACAAAAAAATTATGCTCTCTTCTTTCTGTGGCTACATTTTTCTTGCCAGTAGTAATAAGTAAGCATCCATTGAGAAGTTTTCCCTTTAAATATTCATATTTTATGTTCTCAACCACATCCACATGAGTAAGTCATTCAGAACAAATATGATGAAGTGCCCGAGTTACATGCCTGCATTTATTTGCATCTAACAGTCAGTTGAAATTCACAGAGTTTCTAATTCCAAAGATGATGATCAACAAAAAATCAAGAGGATGATGATAAAAATGCTTTAAATCTCTAAATGCTCTTCTACCACTACTACTACTGTACTGCACTAAACTTAACAAAATTCTCCTTTTAACTCTCATCATAATCACTATTTACTTTTTTAGTGAAATCTTGTTTACATGGTTTGTACATGTTCTATTTTCTCATAAAAATAAATGACATTAGCCCATACATATGTCAAGTAGAGCATATCTGCTCTATTTATATTTGTATTTTGCATAATATATTTTCTATATAGTATTATAATTGCAAATATCAAACATCAGAATCCAAAACTAATTGCTATTAATCTTACATTGGATTGGTGGCGTTCCAATAAATATCCGGGAGACGGGCACATCCTGATTCTTGTAGAGAATCAAAAACATACATAAGTAACAGAAGAAGTCCGAAATACACCGCCATCAGCCCCATTAGCACACAGATCACTTTAAGGTAGGGACTTGACTCCAGAAAATTCACAGACACTAATGGTTGGGATTAAGGACCAACAATTGCTCAGTCAATTTCCATTAACAGAAAAGTTTTTTAATGTCATCTCGATGATTTAAAAAAACCGAAATTATTATTAGTTAATTATTATAATAATAAGACTATTTATTCGTTTAATTACTACTCATTGATTGGCCATTAAAGTACGGAAGGATTAGTTTTGTTCAAACTTAAGGGTTTTCGTATACACTGCTTTAGATTTGTCACTCCATATAAATAACAAAACACGTACAAACATGGAAACCCGATACGGACAGGAAGTTCTCGGTTGTGCCGAAAGTTTTATAGTGTAGTAAATTTTTCTCTGTTATAATAAAACTTTAAAATTTAAAAGGTTAAAGTTTAAAAAGAGTAACTTTGTGTCGATTTGGGGGGTTTTTAGACTATTAAACTTTGAAAAGTTTTAAACACCAATTCTATGGTACATGGTATATAGCTTTAAATCCCTTGCAAAACTATTAGTTCAAGTTTTTCATGAGTTTTTTTCGTTTTTGGTGGGGGTCTATAAAGTTTATACAGCAAAATAAAAATGCAATATTTCCAGAATTGATCTACAGTTTTTTGGAAGAATCTTACTAAATTTTTCCGTTTTCTTTTTATAGGATTAAATTGTAGTTTAAAAGCAAAAGCGTTTGAAATACTGCACTTATTATTATTTGATATATGAATGCACTGTTTGAAAAAGTAGAGAAAAAGAGATGAAATTATTGAAAATGCGATGACAATACTTTTGACTCAAGGAAAGAGAATCATGAATTTCTCAAGAAGAGATTGATGACATCACGTGAAAGCTATCAATCTTTCTACTTTTACTTAATTGGACATTATTCCACTATCTCATGAAGAAAGAACTTTTCCAAAAACAATTTTCATAATCTAATTGACTGGGAATCATTTTTTTATTATTCTAATTCCCATTTATTTTCTCAAGGAATTATTCCTTATTTCTCAATGCATCAAGGTATATGTATCTATCTGCTTTCTCTGTTGTAAAGTTAATAATAAACTTTTAAGGAAAATTTCTTTTTGATTTCAACTGTGATTGTCATCGTGGAGAAAAAGTTGTATTGCTTTCAACTTTGTTTTTCTCTTCTGCTGTGTTGACAACAAGGATTGACAAGTCTAGATAGATTCTGGCCAACAGAACGGAAGGCTCTGACACATTAAACTTTTTCACGTCTCTTACTATTTCCAAAAGAAAACAATTCTTAACGACAGAAACTTTAGTGTTTTTTTTTTGAAAAAATACTCTTGGATTTTATTTATCGTATTTGACACACACGAACTTAACTCTTAATCGAACATTAGCAGAGAGTTTTAGTTGAATGTTCATTGAATTTCAATTTATAAACTTGAAGAAAATAATCCCATGTTTTTTGCTCTTTCACTTTTCTCGGATTTTGAATCTTACATGTATTTTATAGGTAAAGGTTGCACACCACCATCAGAGCAGTAGTATCACTCTAATACATATGCCATGTGAAAATCCTTCAAGTAAATCTATTTGTCTTTGAAGTAGATTTTGTTTAGTAAATTGTCCTGTTTATGATCATCTCTTATGCATTTCTTCCTCATACACTGTTAGAACTTGTTGACTTTTTTGATTTCTTCTTCTACTTCACGTTCTACAATGAATCTCAATGCACATGAGAATTCAATGCAATTCTAATTTATTTCTCTGTTTCAACTTGTTTGAGGAATTTACTAAAGTTTAATACAGTTCATTTTATGTGGAATATTATGTATCCTTTTTATATCATATGTAGTTTAAGTTTGTTTTAATGAATATAATTTTGTCAACACTTTAACACTTTGACAACATGTAAAAGGTTATTCAAGTGTACAAATGTACAATTAAAATGGATATATTTTCAACGCGTAGTTAAAATTCTAGGATATTATGTTGTAAATTATTAGTAGCAAGAGAATACGCAGAAAGAGTTACTTTTAAAGAGCACTCTTGTAGTGGTAGTGGCATATTATGCATTTAAATGTAGTACTTAGCAATTATATTATAATTGTCAGATATTAATTGGAGCAGTGTCAATTTAACAAGTTAATTCTTAAGTGAGAGAGTTAAACAAAGTGTCGGTTAACAATTCAGGAGGAGGAGAGTGATGATATAGTTTGCAGTATAATGATGATACTTATTCTTTACTTTTCTCACAAATGAAGAGGAGAGACAACTTCTTCTCTATATTACTTTTGTCCATGTTAATTTTCCGCACTCCTTATTTAGCACACAAAAAGATAACTTGCAAAGAAAACTCTTCAGCTATCACTGTTATCCCAAACTAACATTATTATATAGTCTTCATCTTTTATTTTCTCACCAACTTTTTATTGCACTATTTTATAACATTCTTAAAGCGTCTATATTTATTTCTGAGAAAATAATCTCTTTAAGCAGTAAATACCAAAAAATGTTATTTTCCAAAGTAAAATTATATTTCCTTGGTAGTTAGTAAGGGTGATGTTTTTGTATTTATTATGTAGGATAGGAGCAACGGCAGCTGAATTTAGAAGATTGAATAGATGGTCGAAGATTAGGATGAAGGTGAGGTTATGTTATGATTAGGGTTAGTGTATACTTGAGTTCACTTTATTTAGTAAAGATAGTTGAGTTGAGACCGGGTTGGTGCGTTTTTCTGATTGTTGAAATCTTTAAAAGGAGATCTTGTTCTCTGCTGGACATGGAGCAGTGCTGAAGATGGATCTAGTTACTTTCTGCTTATTAGTCTCCCTTGTATTCCAGTCTAAATAACAGGTATATTAAGAAGAAGAAGGGTCCCTCTGCAAATGGTGATTCGTATACTGAAGGTGAGTATTCGGTTTTTTATCCCATGGGATTCTCAGTGCTTCACCAAACAAACGATGGTCAGTTCTCAATACACGCGTGTTTTCCTCTCTCTCTCTCTCTCGCTCTTTAAATCCAACTAAAAGGAGTTGGGAATGCTTCAATGTTGAAATAACAGCAATGTTAGAGAATGTTTTTTACGAGGGAGCCAGGACGTTTGTCTCCAGTCTTCCTAACCCTATTGAAACTCTGGAACAACTGACTCAGGTTTTCAATGTGGATTCAAACAAACCCTTGTCCTCCGTCCTCTTCTGCCTCTGAGATTCGGGGCTTATCGGGGGTAAATTCGATATGCCGACACCGAAACTTACCCGGTTCGGGCTCTGTGTTTGTAGAATATTCTCCTCATGATGGAATACATGTTTTGGTCTGGATACTTTGTCAACTCCACCGTGTTTACTTTCCTCTAGCCTTTGAGGTGGAATTACTACAAAGTTGTTTTAACGTTTAACTTAAGATTTGGCAAATTTTTACCCTGAGATTATTTACTCTTTGCAAGACTTATTGAAAGGAAGAATCAAATTTAAAGTAATTAGCTTTCTGTTCACAGACCCTACTTCATTTTGAGAGCTTTGTAGGCTTTTTGTGGAAAATTATATGGTCATCATCCTTATGAAACATAATTGTTAATCTTTTAAGGGAAAAATGCCGGTTCCAAAAATTCAACACCTTTATTACTCTGCTTTAATAAAGTTTCATTACTCATGTAACTACTTTTTTGAGGGGAAGTGTGGCAGAATGGTTTTCTGCATGCATGTATTTTAATCATTACGACAGTACATTACCAACATCTACAGGAGTTAAGAAGATTTTGCAAACATATATTTTCTTGGCTTTGGATTTCATTCTAAAAGGTAAAGTCAGCCGAATGTCAAAAAAGCAGCGACTGACGTGTTAATTTAGTAAAAGCTGAGGACTACGAGGACCTGGAGAAGTCTGGCATGAACCCTTGATTACTTTGATGATTGATGGCTGAAGGGAAGAGAGGAAGTACACCCCTTGCTTGGACTCTTTGCCTTGGCCTGCACAAACACAACAACTCATCAATGACTAGTAATTTCAGTACAAGTCCATGTGGTTTTCCAACCAGCTGCCAGAATTGAAATCTAGGTCCTTTATTTCTGGGTGTGTAGTTTTAATATATCATATAGATTAGTAGTAATATAGATAAAGGGACGTATTGTACTAGGGCCATTATGGGGGTGTTTAAAGTTAAACATGTACATTTAATAGGACACTTCTTTTCGTCTATTTTTGAATAGTATTTGAATTTGATGGAGTACGTAGTAAATAGTCTTGAAATGCATGAGGTGCAATATCAACATAACATCTTAAGAGGCTTGGAATTTCTCTTTTCATTGTTAACTTTCCCACTTCCTACATAAGCTCTTTTCACAAATTTATCCCTGCGTCCATGGCTCTTGAGGCTGAAATAAAATGAAGTGAGTAAACTCAAAAATTCTCAATTCTTCTCTGCAATAATATCTCATTGTACTTCATGGGAAACTCTGAGACATTTTACACATATCATATACAAATTCTTCTAAAAACACCATTACTTACAATAACTCCATTCATATCAACCAGACTTGATATTCTCAAATTTCTCGTGAGGAGACAACTTGGACTCGTCACGGAAACCCATGAATGGACTTCAAGTTCTTACTTAAGGAATTTTTGATTTCAGAAAATATAATGTAATTAAGCAAATAAATGCTTTCTTTCTTCTTTTTTATAGCTACAATAATTCCCGAATGAATAGTTTGCAATTTGCAAGTTTTCGTAGCGCCGGATTTTTATGATATTGAATGACACCTTAATAATATTCCGCTACAGTTTATATATTTTGGATGTTAGGAAAAAGTAACCTCTATTATTAATGAAATGATGATTACTACATTATATAATTTTCTTTCTTGGGTTTTACCTATTGCTTCTAGTAAAATACGATGTTATAACACAACAAATTGTGAGGTGCAAATCAGCAATTTTAAAGCGGTAGCAGTTTTTTTCATATTTACTTTGAGTAACTATCCAAGTAATTTGACCGGATAGTTGATTATGGTTGTTGTTCATCCCTAAATTCCACCTTCATCAGAAATGAACAGAACAGACTACTGCTTGAGTTATTGCAAATATTATATTCCTTTCTTGAAAATTCGCTACCATTAAGCTGTGCTTACAAATAAACTTGCGACAGATGAGTAGTATTTAGCAAATACGTATTTCTCTACCTATTTGAGACTTCATGAAGTTAACTGCGAACTTAAAGTATCTAAATGCCTGAGTTCACGAAATGATATTTTTGAGATTTACAGTTAAAACAGTTTGTTATTGAAGAATCGTGGACAATATAATTCCAATTGCGTTATGCAATGAAATACTTTTGTTGCATAGAATACTAATTTAATTACCTTAGAATTCTTACTCCATAGAGTATGCAACTGTACTAGATACTTTTCGAAAAAAATTTCGAGTCCAATTTGTTTTAAAAAGAGATAAAAATAAAAATAATTACGTTTTTAAATCTACTGGACTTGAAGGAAAAGTCAGAACGAATGGATGACTTTTACAGAAGATAAAATGCTAAACATTCGATCTGTATGAATTATATGTATGTAAAGTACATACATTAATTGGAAGGAATCCGGGATGAGGGTATTTCTATCGTATATCATAGTCTGATTAGTCCCCCTTTGAACGTGAATTGTAGTTGAAGTCAATTGTGTGTGTACCGTTGTTATGTAATATAATGAAAAAAGTACCCGAATCAGAGAATATCAATGCACGTGGAATAATCAAAATTGTCCGGAAGAGAGAAGTTTGATGAATCAAACAAATCCTCTTCTCCTGTGTTTTCTAATAGCAAAAATTCTCATTCATTGCAACTCGTCACTTTTTGCTTCACTGGCTATTTAAAATCTCTCCCTTGTTTCCTATTAATAAGTAAATCACAGCAAGTACTATATGATATATGCCGTGGTTGTGTAATTAATATCAATGTGCGTGTATATGTGAGCTCTTTTAGCTGGATTTTTTTCATGATGGGATATAACACGAGCCGGAGAAGAAGTACATCTCAACATTCTGACTTCTCAGCTTATCCTTCCTTCCTGCACCACCAGCATCAGCACTGAGGTTTTAAATTTTACATCTCAAGTCTCCGTCAAGTGCATATGGGTTTGATTTGCATATGTTCAGATTTTGAATATTCATCAGAGCGAAATTCAAGGTACTTGAGAAAAGACCATTTGTTTTACCTACAGAAGAAGGAAAAGCAGAGACACGAGAAAAGGGTTAAAAAAGTTGCGTTTCCTTATGCACTGTTTGACTTTTCTATTGCGTGTGTTACAAGGTGATGAAAATACTCATATGACAGCAGTATTTCATTAAAAACATATTCCCATTTCAATGTGAATTTATGAGTGCACTTTTAGAGTACATATACTTCTACGATATATTTATAAGACTAATTAGCAGTGACAAAAAAAATCCCGATTATATTTAAAAACTATTGTTCCCAATTTAGAATGCTGAGTACTGGATTGCCAAAGTCCCATTGACTTAGATTTTTAGATGTAGCATTATAGTATATGGGATTGTACATGAATCACCCCGTATAAAAGTACAAATTTATAAATAGAGTTTCCAAACAAAGAGAATTAATTCTGAAATTGGTTACATGTTTATCAAGGGATCTTTTGCTCATAGAATGATTCTATGGACAACTGTAGTGTAGTAGTCTGTAGTCTCTAAAACAAAAGATTCAAGCATGGAGTGGCTTCATTAAACCAAAATACCACTGCATAGGTGAAATGACCACTTGAAAAAGTACATTTGCAAAATTAAAATCTTCACTTGAAAATTTTAAAAGCCACTCTTAAATCTCTACGTGCGGAAAAAATGAAGCAATTTCTTCATTCTCATCCTGCTACAATTAAATTTCATTAATTACTCTGAAATTGTAACATTTTTGCACGTAGCTGAGATGAGAAATAAAAATTATTTCTCATTTCTCAGTCAGTTTTAGTTATGGTATCTGGTGGTTGAGATTGATATTTCAGAAATACATGGGGTAAATTGATAATTTTCCAGAGGCGTCTTCCTAGGAGTCTGAGCATGGTGAATGAGGATGGTGATTGAAAGGGGTAAAATGTTGAGAGTTGCCTCGAAGAGTGGAATTAAAAAGAGGAATTAATAATCCAGTGACAATTAAGAGACACAGAGACAATGAAAAAGTTCAAGAGGATTTCAGATTCTGCTGATTGGAGAGTCTTCTTCCGTCGGCTGAACCCGAATTTCCAATAATCAAGAGCTACTTGAAAATTTGCAAAAATTTAATGCCATCCTTTCCTCAATGTCATCATTTATCCTTCCGTGACTTTTATATATTATAATGTTGCTTATAAACATAATAGTAACATGAAGATCATTCAACCTACTCGAATCTCTGAGACTTTCTCCCTTTCCATTCTCTCAGCATTTCATTATTTCACTACTCTTTCTTCTTCGCAGAAAAACAATAGCATATATATATATCATTCATGCTTTACAGTGAGTAAACTCCCGTTACAGATTTAAATTTTAAGCAATAAAACAAGCATTCCAAATCAAATGCAACAACGCTCCTAGATTTTTTGAAAACTTTCTTGAAATGATCAAATTGTCTGAGAAACAAACTAGAAGTGGAACTTATTTTGTAGCAGACGATAGTACTACAACAGACAACTCATTTGGATACAACTGCCTGACGCTCTTGATTCAAACATCCTCTTCTCTCGTGAATGTATAAAATCCAAATCCTATTCTTACCTGCTTACCTTACAAGATGAAGAATGTTACCTGCAAAACAACCTTAATAAATCTATTATGTTTATTGATTAACCTAATTCATTTAACCAATATCACAGTAAACTATTCATTTTATTCTAATTCTATATTTTTAAATGTTTTAAATTTTTCATTGTCTATTCGATAACTTAATTAACCTTAGTTCCTTGTGTTATAATAATGACCACCATTAGTAGTCGTAAGGTGGGCTACACATTGTATGAACAAAAAAAAATATATAAATAAAATAATGATGTTCATATAATAGTAGAAATGGTTGGTGGTATTATTTCTAAATTCATATTTGTATTGCTTCCTAGTTTATTGTCATATTGTATTGTGCATCGACTTCGTATAAAATTAATTTCCATTTAGTAATACGCTGTACGCAAATATAATCTTTCTAAAATGTTAATTTAAAATAAATCGTTACAACGAATGTAACCAAGGGGTGTAAACCAAACCTACACGTCTTAGTCTGTCCGTCTGATAAAACGAGTTTTAAAATCAAAGTCTGTGTCCAAAAACCCGTTATAATTGAAACTTTATTCGACTTTGACCTTTTGACCTCACATAGAAAGTTACGGGATCATTGGAGGTCAAAATCGGATTTCTCATATAAAAACCGATTAGAATCGATACTTTATCTGATGTTGACCTTTTGACCCCCCTTACCTCTTTTACGACCCCTTGAAGGTCACGGGATCATCGGAGGTCAAATTGAACGTCATTTCAGGATTCCCCATACGAAAACCGATATTTTACTCGATTTTGACCTTTTGACCTCCCTTACATCACATGTAAACCCTTGACCTACAGAGTCCAAAAACATAGCCAGCCGTTCTCATGCCCCATAGAGGTCATGTACAAAGTTTGATGAAGATCCGTCAACGCGTTCGAAAGTTAGAGCACCAACAGACGGACGGACGGACAGACGGATAAGACAATCTTGTAAAGGGGTTTACACCCCTTAATAATCACAATAAATAGTAAGTAATGATGATGACTGTGATGAATGAGTACATGAAGTGAAAGAATGAAACTTTCTGTCTCTAATAGAAGAATGATGAGTTTCACCTGCTTTACCTTTACAAAACCCAACCCATTTCATCAAAATGCTCTTCTCTATTAGGCTTGGATTAGAAATTTCGATTATTAAGGGGTGTAAACCCCTTTATAAGATTGTCTTATCCGTCAGTCCGTCCGTCCGTTGGTGCTCTAACTTTCGAACGCGTTGACGGATCTTCACCAAACTTTGTACATGACCTCTACAGGGCATGAGAA
>JAQFZB010000131.1:0-27711 GCA_034695165.1 Desoria trispinata
TTTATTGTGGGGAGAATGTTTAGAAATAATATTTTATAATATTATTTTCATACTATTTTTAAATCACGAATAATAAAGGGGTTTAAAAATAAATACGTATGAAATGAAGTATTTTAATATTCAAATGTAAACCTCAATAATGCATGCAATTAAAGTTGGAAGCGTTTGCGGAATTACAAGTGAGAGTTGAGTAAAAAAGGAAAAGGAAATCAAAGAAAGCAGCAGAAATAGTGCATATATTAATATTTCCCGAATTAATACCCGGGTTAAAACTGAATTTGCACCACAAGTCGTTTGATAAACTTTTCTTATAATAATGTCATGTGCTCATCAAAAAAATATGAACTTGATCTGAGAGAGTCATGTGACGAGGTTCCCTTGTTAGTTGAAAAATAATTATTATTTACATTTACTTTATTTTATACTTTAAAAGAGTTCAATTTCTATTATTTTAAGAGAAATAAAAATGACCCTAGCAATCAAATGGTTTGGATGTTAATCTGCAGAGAGCAATGTTCCAGTTTTTATTGCCAACCTCTACTTCAATGAGACTATACAGTAACTAATTAGCAAAATCTTTTCAAAATAAGATTATGCAAAGAATACTCTTCGTGTTTTGCAATAATATTATTATTTCCAATTCCTTACTAATTGTCTGAATTGATTTTTCCTGTTTTTCGGCTTGGCACAAGGTCCCACAAAGAAATCAACTATATAACCAATGCGTGTCCTTCTCTGTGGGTGATCTGATTATACACCATTATAATTGATTGTAATTTGTTCAGTATCTTTGAATATCTTATTTGTAAAAATTGAATTGTTGTCTGAAGATTCGTTTTTATTATTATTTCAATTATGTCAGTTTTAATAAGATAACTTGTTCACCTTTTTACAATTAATTGAGAAGCCACTCTAACGGCCTCATATATTTACAACTCCTACCCTAGATCAAGAGAGACTTGCATAAAAATCAATGTAATATTTATAAAAAGCATCTTTAAAAATGCAGGAATAAAAATGAAAGGGAAATATTACATTTTAATTTTCCAGCAATCATGCAGGACGCCATGAAGGCAGAAGGACAGATGTAACAAAAAGCAAAGATGTAAAATGGACATAAATGCTTGAATTTATAATAGCATCATCAGAGAATGAATAAACCCGAATTTATTATCCAGATTGCTGGTGATGGAATTGATTGGATGTATCAATCAAGACAAGAAAAGTGTTTACGTAAACTTTGAATTTAATAGTTTACTCCCAGTAGAAATAATGTTTTTTTTTTGGTTTTTTAAAAACACTTTTTATTTGCTTCTTCTTCATCATCCGAAGAGAAATGGTCGTGTTAGTTAGACATAACATAACCTTACTAGGCATCAAGTCTCCCTGCCTGCAATTTAAATGATAAGCCAACAGACGGTTGATAGAATTTGCTACACAACAATCACTTGCGCATAATAAATGAGCTGAATTGTTGAATCCAGAGAGTAGTAAACGGAAACGTTGTGGTAACTTCAATTTTCAACCCTTTAAAATTTTAAAGTCCTGTTGAACCTGTTTCAGTCTCAAGTCTCCTCCGGACAATCTAAAAGTAAAATTGAACGGTTAGTGATAGTGTGTAAAGCAACAAACAAACGCAATCACTTCTACAACTCCATTCTATATGTAAGGATTTTTCAATGCTCTTATTCCATGTTTTTAAATAAGAATTTAGCATTCACTTTTAATCTGTAAATGAATTTCTTGTTTGAAGTTTAAGACCGGTTTTAGTTTTTCATCCGCAATAAATGAATTCTACTCTTATTCTCGGCATTATGTCGTTTTGATGAAGCAATGAAATACGACATATGGATAATGCGTTGTATATAAAAATAAAAGCAAAGTAGTAGGTGTTGGAATAAAAAAGTAAACGTCAAGCAAATCATACGGTAATATGAATAATATATCGTAAATCGTTAAAAATGTAAACATTGTATGTAGAAACAATAACGTATCTTATAGTAGTAGTAAGTGTAGGTAAATCAAAAGTAGTTTGATGATTCATATAATATCCAAAGAATGAATCTTCTTTCCTGAAGTGTAACCCGTAATGATGAATTCAGTACTTAACTTTAACAGTACATTATGTTAAAATTTGGACACAGGTGAGCAATTACATAAAAGTTATCTGACTCAAAGTTGATCTATTTCCTGTAACATTTTGTGCGTTGTAAAGTATAAGACAATTAACGCAGAAGCACAAAGCTACAAGTTTTATAATTTATAAACTAAAAATACTTACGTCATGATTTTTATCTGTTTCGCCGATTTCTTGAATTTTTCACAAAAAGAGATAACGCAAGGACTGCTATCAACCCTAATAATAATGAAACCCCTTGACTTGAACAACCTATTACTATATACATAAATACATGCATGCATATAAGGAGATTTCCGCTCTGGTGGCCATTGTTTTTCCTTTAAAGTACTCACTTCTTATTCTTCCAAGTTTTTTTGGTATCGGTCATTTTTATACATTTCTCTGATGAATTATATAGAGGAGGAGGTTGAGCTGACTGGCTTGACTGCCAAGGAAATTGTTGCATGTAAGAAAAATTACAGTGCATGCTTTACCTTGCAAAATAGCATCCGAAGATTTTTCATTATGCCTGTACTCACACTCACTATAACTCCAAAATATAAAAAATAAATAAAGCCACTATTGTGCTTTTGCATTGCGAGTAATAATTTAATTTATTATTATTATCCTCAACAGGAAAGAGTTAAAAGTCGCTTGACCTTTACTTTACTCCTTTAAAAGAGTTTTCAGTTTTTGTCAATGAGTTGGAGGAGATTGCGTATATTCTTTCTCTATTATTATTATCATTATGAAGGTTAATATTTAAACCGTTGTTTCTAAATTCAATTTTTTATCTTGTGCTAATTTACGATCCATGACTCATGATTACCAAAGACAACGACAAAACATCTATTTTTGAATGCGTCATGTTTGAAATTTAAAAAATTTCACAAATAATTTGTTTTAAATTTTTTGAAATATGGGTTTTTGAAGGAATCTTTATTTCTTTAAACTACTATTTTTCTTCTTAAGATGAGTTGAGGATAATTGTTGTGAATTTAAAAGTGTAGAGTTTAATCGGTTGTAAATTCGTTGGAGCATCATGTTGTACAAGTAAAAGAATCCTCCTTCTCTGGTAAAGAAGAAGGCAGTCAACCGGATATCAATCACACTGGCATTCTTCTCAACTACTAAAACGTCGTCGTTCCATTGTATTCTTGGCTTCTTGAGTGGAAGTGTCCGCTTTAACAAGTTCTTATAAGCTACTATATAATATGCTATAAGTTGGCTGGAATATATTATTTCCCTTCTTCTTCTTGAATTCAATTTGAGTTCAATTGTGCATAGACGACCCTTTCGCTTTGCTTTAATACAACCCTTCCGTTCCTCTCTGTTTTTATCATTCTCAACATATTTGGCAGTTAGCATGTGCTCAATATGTAGAAACTACTACTACCACTATTACTGCATTATTACAACACATCTTGTTTATTTTCTGTTGCATCGCGCATCACATAACATTAAATCCGCATTAATATAAGGAATACATGAAAAATTTCCAATTTTTTCCATGAAGTATTGTTCATTGAATTTTAAACAACTTGCATTATATACAGGTGTTGATCTTAAGCGAATCCTAAACAGTTTCCACAATTCATGTTTTCTTCAAAGGTTCTTGTTTTTCCGAAGCTTTTGTAATAAGTCTCTTAACCGTACATGTACATACTATTTTAGAAGAAAAAAATAATTTCTATTACGTTTATCATCTTTCTGTGCACTTGTATGAGCCTGATGAGAAAAATTTCTTCAAAGCACAAACACACGCGACGACATGAAAATAATATCTGTTTAATAAAAAAAATGCTTTTAAGAAGCTTGTAATTTTCAAAGCAAATGGAATTACTTTATAACAGAAATAAAGAATCATTGAACTTTTACTGCTCAAGAAAAGAAAACATAATCATGTATTTTCTTAACCCGTTTACTAAGAAAGATGAATCATTTCTCTGACATTGGAAAACACTACAACAGAATGTACAATACTATTTTATTTGAATTAATTAATGTCCTTACAGAAATTCATTAGCATCTTAATGGTAATAGTAAAGTTGACTTTTGTTATTAGTGTTGTTATTCACCTGTTTCCTATTCCTACTTACTACTACTAATCATATCATATATCTTTAAGAGTTTAAGTAATTTGCCCGTTAATGCTATACGATGGTTGATAAGTTGACTTGAAATATTCACCTGTGTAGCCCAAATTTAGAGAAAAAATTACATTCAAGAATAATAAAAGTGGCCAGTATCAATTGCTGCTATGCATTACTTACTTATACATTGTACGCTTGTATTTGCGTCGACCAAAATAATTGAGAATTTTGATAGCTGGAGGTCGGAAAAGTGTGGGAAATTTTCCCATGCAACTAGTTCCATGATTGTTATGCGGATTTGGATAAGTTTTAGGTAGAAGTTCCTGCAATTCCATATCCTGTTATTTGCTATTAGGGAAACAATTTTAAAACTCTAAAATCTCCGTTTTCATTTCTTCAGATAACTAAAGAATAAATTGTCAGCAAAAGCTCACAGGTGTATCTTTTAAATGTTAAAAACTGGTAGTTTTTTTTACTAACCAATCTAGTTTTGAAAATATTTTAAACGTTACCATCTGCATTATCATTTAATAATGATACTTGCGCACATCCAAAAGAAAAACTAGAATTTCTATGCTTAGTTTTGCTGGAAGTTGAATTATTCACTTTAAAAAGTTGATAACTTGATGACCGGATGCAGATGATGAGTGAATTTGCAAACTGATCTGATTGCATGAAATCTTATCCCCTATAATAATGCTCACAAACAATCATCCTTTGACTAAAGATGAGCTTTGCATTGTTATTATAATTGTTCCCAACAATATAGCTAACTAACTCATGAGTTTTGTATTCTAGCATTTTCTCCCGGCCCATTAAATTTATAACGATCCTATTTTTCAAAAAATCCATAATTTATTTTAATGCTTAATCAATCTATGTACTTTAATAAGCAAACGGTTTTATTAATTACAAAAATTCTGGCTAAATTTATTTAGCTTTAGCTTATAAAGCAAATTTTTTTTAGCTTAATCAAAGAAAGAATTTTGTTCATTTACTAATTTTAAAACGTAATTTAAAATACAAGAAAATGAATGATTCATAATTTGCGTGTAACATTTAATCGTAAGCTTAATCAGCACCCAAAAATTAAATTCAGAGTATTTTCTTCAGATAAAGAGGACAGGATGTCACGCATGAGGATTCATTTGGGATTTATGCACATATACTATTTAATACGTGTAAGTATAATGATGTTGATTCATTTAGAAAAGTTTGTAACCTTGTCCTTTGGAAGATACATTGTACTCTGAGTACTAACTGGAACCGTATTTCTCGTCATCTTCTAAAACCAGATGAGGATGAATAATAATAGAAAAAGATGTGTACTTTATATTTGAATTGGCAATGACCTTGTTGGTCAAAGGGGATATACACTTAAAGAGAGGTAGATTTAATTTTTAGCGTTCTCCAAGAAAAGGAGCATTTCCTGTGATTTCAATCACAAACAAACATAAAGTTTACTCACAACGTAGATATCCATCTTTATATTACAACCCTTTCGTTTGAATGTATATTTTATATAATACAGACTCATATCTGTTATAATAATGAGAATGAACTGCAAATTTCAAAAGCATGGGGAGATGATGGATACTTCTGTGTGCTCTCATCTCGAAATAAGAAATCACATATAATAAGGCAACATACTTGTGACATTTCAATTGAAATTCGAAACGATGAGGAGCAAAAGACGTGAACCCTTTTTCTATTATTATTGTTTCCTTCATTTTACTTCTATTTCACCGTTTCTTTCATTCATATTCATTCATTCAAGTCACACGATGATGATGCAGGGATGATATACCACAATACTTCTTCCAAATTCCCAACAAATATCATCCATGTCAAGCAATACGAATGATGGAATCATATCATCATGACCTGACTCATATTTTCTTATTCATCCTAATGCAAAATTGTTTTTCCAGAGAATACTATAAACCGAATTTGCTTAATTACATTATGGCTAATGAAGTAAGAATATACCTTCAGACGGAAATAGTTACGATGTTCCCCACATAAATAATATTTATTGTCACCAGAATCAGAATATAATATCATGAATAAAGAATTCTCCAGCAATTGCCTGTACTTGTTCTTGGTTATTCCCCCAGCAGCAGAAGGGATGTTGTGGTTTTCTCTACAAAATCTCTTTTATTCAGAAAAAAACTCCAGTAAAGTTTCGCTTCATGTCATTTTCATGTTGGAAAAACTAGAAATCTACGAAAAGCACAACGACACTTTTTTTATTGAACTTTAATAAGCTTGTGTAAAACTTTTTTGTAATATTATATTATATATACTAGAATAATGTAAAACTCAGAATTCGGGCTTAAACTTATGTGAATGATTTACACTGTCGTAACATGAAATATGAAATATTTTGAGTGGGGCGTATTTACGGTATTCATAATCATATAATTATATTTTATGCTTATCATTGAAAAAAGTAAAGGACTTTTGTCTTACGTTCTGAAATATAATTTTTATCTGCATTTCTAAATTCACTCTTCATGAATGATTGAAAATTCCATGAAATGTTTCCACATGAATTCATTATTTTAGTAACAGAAGCAATAGAAAAATATATGAGAAAGTCATTTTCATCTGTGAGAGATTTATTTATATATATGAAAAATATTTTCAAACTGCATGCATGTAAGTAGTGGGTGGGATTGAAATGAAGCCCTTTGAAATGTATATATTGCTTTGTGGTAGAACTATTATTGGTTCCAAAGTCATAATTGTTGGACAGATGACATTTGAATCAAAGTTGACATGAGTGACGTGTGTAGTGTGAGACCAATTGTTGAACTTCAACAATTAAAAGCAAATTGCTAGGATTGTTCTCGAACTATTCCCCTTCGAGGTGGTAGATTGTCACGTTAGTGACACCCAAGTTGTTAGGCTAATACTAATCCACCTACCTTATTACTCCCAATAAAAATAACCCCCCTAGTTATTTATAGAAAATTAAGTTTATAAATAAATAATCAATCAAATCACTAAGAAGCTGGTAAAAATCTTTGTAAATCATGCATTTTAACTATTTTTATATGGTGAAAGCATATAGAAAAGTTACGAGACAGTCATTCATGTTTAATTTACAATTTTGTAATAATAATTGGTATTAATTAAATGGCAATGTTGTTTAATTGTTTTGAACATTCATTTCATATATACTAAAAGCGTTGACCCCGTGTGACACTCAATATATCTATTGGAGTTGGAGTAGGCGCGGAGGTGAATGAATCACGAAATACAATAAGAGCAGTAGCAGCAGTGTCAGTGTGTGTCAGAGTCAGAGTAGTTTCACTTCCATCGAAACTTAACTTTCACCGCTGACCTCAACTGCTGTGCCATCATCTCAATCAGATCTCATTCAGTTCAGCAGTTCAGCAGCTGAATCATCTAAATTATTCAAAATTAATCATTCCATTTTTATTCCATCAATTGAAAATTTCCAAATTATTTTATTAATTATTCATTCATTATAAATTATTTTATTGAGTTTTTATATTTTTTTTAATTCGTCAACATGCGTCCACCTCTACCTTCACGGTCTCGACAAGGGAGTACTATTATTTCCACAACGTCATCCAAAAATGACCGTCTTCCTCTTGCTGCAGCTTCTGGATCTGCACAATTTATACTTCCTCCTCGCGCAGTTTCAAGTTGTCATTCAACTGGAAATATGACGGGTGTCCCTTATTCAGTATCTTCCTCGGTCTCAGTGCCCAATACATCTGTTGAGAGTAACAATGCCATTATTCGAATGGGGGGTCAAGAAGTTTTAAATTTGAGGGAAGTTTTAAGGCCAACAACAACAACTCTCCCCCAAGAACCAACAAGACAAGAAGTTGATGGTATTAATATTGCAAGTGATGATCCGGATTTGAGATGCATTCATCGTAATCCTATGAGCACTTTTTACCGTGGGGGTAATGTTTTATAATCTACCATTATTGTTTAGCTATTTGATTGTTGGGGAAATTTAATGAATTTATTTTTCTAGTAATCGCAGTACGGAACGCAAGCGCTGAACGAATGAGAGAATTAATAAAGTCTATGATAAATATACCGGAAGAAAACGAAGCGTACTCCTCAGATGAAGAGATCGGCTGTGGTGGAGATGATGATGACGAGACTTTGCAGTTTCTCAGAAGTGAAATTAGAGCTAGGGTATTTATTCTATTATTATGGTTGTCGAATGGCTTTTTTAAATATTCTATGTGATGATGAAATACAGACTGCCCAGCCGTCTGATCGTAATCCAGATTATTTGAACAGAGACTGTAAAGGTATTCGCCCTGTCACCGCTTATGAGGATTTTAGGAAACGTTTGGAATCCGACAACAGTGATCTTGGAGGGGGGTTTTTGGTGGCATGCAAATCGCAAACTAATCTTTTAAATTCAGCTTCCAAAACTGAATCTCTAGACTCACTTTCTTCGACTGACACACAACGTACGTTTATGAATATTTTTGTTGTGTGGTTTTTTGACGTATACTAATAACATTTTTCATTAGATATCTCGGTTACCAGTTCTGATCACAGGGGCTACCCGGTTAATTCCGTTTCTGAGAACAATCACTTGAAATTACGAAGTCCCAATGTTCTAAAAATTGCTAAGTCAAAAGTTGATTCTAATTCAGCATAATATGAATCAATTCGCAATCGAAATGGCGTTAGACCAAAGAAATCTTGATGCATTTTTGTACAACAAAAAATGTCAATTAATGAGTGTTTTGTCTACCTTAAATTTTTTGTTCAAAATATTAATATACTAAATTTTTATTGTGCACAAACTATTGGTTTGTCTATAATGTAAAGCTGATCCGATTAATAAACATTCAAATTACAAAAATGGAATTGAATAATTGTATAGCAAATTTAAAAAGTGTTACCGTTTATTTAGTAGTTCCCTATTTGTATATATTACAGGAAATAATCTAGTACCAATTTAGGAATTTAGGTCTTGAACCTTGAAGAAATCCCTATGAAACTAAATCCAAAAACATTATTACATTAGATTTCATATCTATTTTATCGACATGTCATGAAAAATTCGTGCCTTTAGTCTGAAATGAGGTCTGAAACTAAAATTGAAGTTGGCAATTCCTTTGAACGGATTAGAAATTAAGACGATTTACTTGAAAAGATGATAGCAGGTTTTCCACATCACCGTTTGAAAATTACAGTGAGTATCAGAATCGGTCAAATATTACTTTTGTTAATTGTTCCTTATGCCAGTATTGAGAAACTTTTCATTCTATTAGTTCTTATGAGAATTAAGATTAGTAATTTTAGGAATCGGCTACATGCTTTGACTGACAGTCAATGTTTCCGCAATGGATCTCCTTCACCCAAGAAATTGGGGGCTTCCTTCATTGATGAGTTCATTTTGACTTTGAGGCTTATCGCATGATGCTTGACTTTGACTTATTCCATAAAGGAGGATTTATAATAAGAGTGTGAAAATGTTAGAAGTCAAAACGAGGATTACGAATAGGATTAGAAGGAGTTTAGAATTATTAGTGAAGAAAAAAGAAAACCAACAATGAAAAGTGGTGTGGGATGGGCACTTTGACTTTTATAGCTCATCACCTCATGATCAGAAAAAGGAAAGTCTGAAACTTTTCAGAATTTTCCGGCTTTCGGCTATTTACTTATCTTTCCTGATGAGTCACAGTACTAATCTTCTGCGACTTGTTAATGACCAACTCACTATTAAATTATATTGTGACAGTCTGCCCTGCCCAAAGTAAAAAAACATATTTTCATTTGCTACAATCTTCAATTTTCTTCTAAATATGTAGGATCATGTGGACAAAGCAAGTTAATGTGTTTGAAAAATATATTTTTTTTAATTCAAAGGAAAACATAGATTCATTCAAAGATCATCAATTTTCTTGTTGTAATTTTAATCTCTCCCACTATATTATACGGAGAAGGTCTAAATGTAATATATGGTTATCAAAACAATACAATCATTTTTATTTGTGCTGGGAAATGTTATTAGTGCTTGTGAAAAACTCCATTGTCTCCGACATAGATTCTTACAAAATTGTCAATAATTTAATTTCGAATTTTGAATAAGAACAAATGAGAAACCAGAAAGTGAATGTTACAAAGAAGAATCCCATGGGATGATGGGTGAAATGTAAAATAGAATTCAATTGGAACAAAAAATATACATTGGATATTAGAGCAGTTTTTTGCAAGAAAATATCTGAAAAGAATGAAAATGAACAAAAGCAAAGTCCCATGATGAGACTATTCATAAATATGTCGTAAATTCTCAATCCAATAAATAGTACGCAGAGATTAGTCAGAGAACCTTTCCTCATTTCCATCTTTCAGACGTTCAGCTAAAAGGAACTTTGTGCTAATCAAAAAATTCCATGTGGAAAAAACCACTACAACCCCATAAAGAAATACAGTAACCAGCAGCATAATAAAGAGTAAAAATAACCACCTCTGTTGGAATTTCAATCTAAAGTCCAGCTCCAGATTGTATAATTCCCTTTTTCACCTTTTTGATATAGGAAAATACGTGTCCCTATCCTATGTAAGGGAAAGTTAATAATAGAAATGGAGCATAAGGGAAAAAATTGGAAATGATATAGAATACATTTTGTCACATACATCTCACACTTGAACAAAAGAGCTATATACTGTGTAGTAGTTCGGGTCAAAATCGGACCGGTAGAGAATATCTTGGCTTTAAGGTCTCATCCGATCCGGATTTCAATTGGACATTATTGCATAGGGATTTTTTCTTGAAAGTGATCTCTCTCTGATCCAGTTCAGTTTCTTTTCTCATTCTTCTCACCTGAAAGGAAGGGTAAGTCTGCAACTTGAATTTATAACTGAGGGTTGAATTTCAAATAATATGTTAAATGTCATTTCGTCAGCCCTTTTTCTTTCCTCTTATTCAACTTGTCATTTTCTCCCTTACTGGTTTCATTATATAATATTGTTATATAATACTATCAAAGAATAATAATAAGAATATCAAATCACTACTACTCTACTGACTTATATATTCTCCATTATTTACAGATTGCTTTCATTCACACAGCATGGAATAGGAACTACAGTATTACAGATAAATTTACTGTCATATCATCCCAAACACTATACTATATATACATTATAAAAAGGATGGATCTGTTACACTTTCCCAATTTCTCAATTGGTCACGATACAACAACCCTTTGCTGTGTCATTTAATAATGATATATACATGGAAAGATGCTATATATACCATATAAACTTGTCATGGATTTTTAATCATTTCAATAGATTTTTTAATTTCAATATCCTTCATTTTTCGTAATACGCGTGAGATAATAAGATTCATTCAATTCAACCGTGTAATCGGTTCTGTCGTAAATTATGTGGTAATAATAATGCAATGAGAATACAAATGTTTTCTTTTTTTTAACTTTCATAATGCTGAGGTAAGAAATGTTTGCATTGGAATTTCTATCATTATATGACACTGTTTGTTTGATAATTAAAAGAAAATCAATAATGATTTCTACAACTTCATTTTTGCAACACGCTTATTGTCTTCCAAAGTAAAGTAATACTTTTAAACGCATAAAAGTAAAATATTTTGGGAATTTTAAAAGACTAAAAATAAATTATTTTATTCAACGAATCTGCTCTTAAGAACTAGAATTTTTAATTTCATTTTGTAAATGCGGTTTCCATCCATACACCATTATTATATTCTCGCACAACCTATATAGCACATGCACAGAGTTGTATATAGCACATATTACCCTTGACAGAAGAAGAAGATTGATGCGTATACATAAAAAGCATATAGGGACCTTTTCAATTATAATTCTAATCTAATTCTTTGTAAATGTTTGTGACATGTCACTCACATTATTATAAGGATGAATGAATGGGGTAATCAGATAATATAAAAAATACATTTTTAAAAGGTTCAGTTGAATTTTGGACACAACACGGTCGGCTTTAAATTTACACTGTGTTTAATTCAATGTAAATTAATTCTGATGTTTTCTTTTCTATGTATCAACTTTTCTTAAGCATTCAGATGTTTCATTGAATGAATGCACTTTTCATTCAAAGCATTGAATTACACATGCAAGTTTTATCTGGATTTATTCAATTAGCTTCTTTCTTAGCCCTTTTCAATAGGACGACAGGAGAAAGAATTGGTACGAGCCAAACATATTCATCTTAAATCCTCAATAATTATTTTTAAATTTCTTGTTTTGTTTTGAATCCATAATTTTAAACTTACGGAAATCGTTGAATGCTCTAAAAAATTTAAAATGATGCACATTATGTGCCGATTTTCTCAAATTAACTTGTAAAGTATGAAACCTTTCAGAATTGTGATTCCATTAGCAACTTGTTAACGGACATCTCCATTCAGAAAACATGTAGAGGTTTTTAAAATAAATGTCAAAAAGTGTCGTATGCCGATTTTGATGTATCATTCAATTGAAACATTTTTCTATCATGTTTCACATTTTACATAAATGCAATGTCATGGAGTTGTATGAATTATTGTTAGCTATAGGAACCAGTATCACTCTTGTGTCAACCCTTTGATATAGATAGGGCCATTAGACATTATTCTTCATGACTGCTACGAGGTTAATGATGATGGATGATTACCTGACATTGAATTTAGGGTCATCTTGTGAATACCTGAGTGCAAAAATTCATCTACAGGTCAAAATCCTATTGAATGAAAAAGTAAAGTACTCATTCAAAAATTAAAATTATTTAAATACATTAAATTAATTAATTTTTTAAGAAATATTATTTCACTAAGGATTTTAATTTCATAATTTTGAATTACTTAGATTAAATGAGATGTTAATATTCTTCTTGCAATCAAAAAAATGACTCAACGAAATGGAAAACTGTATTCGTGCACATCTCCTGCTTTCAAAGATTAAATACCGTGACATGACTATGACAGAGGTGAATGGGTGACTATTTGTAATTATTAAATATTATAAAAATGTTCAAAGTTTTGACGGTTATGTAATTTTGTCATGTCATTTAACATTAACACTCAATATTAAATTTCTAGTGTCATATTGTGCTAAAAGTTCATGTCATTATGACATACTGATTATTAATCTAAAAATATATTTGATTCTTCTGTTAAGATGTTTCCACTAATTACAATGGTTAAGAGAAAATTAGTAATAATATAACTAAAATATTTATTGCATACAATTCAAAAAGAAGTCTAAGGATTTTGAAAAAACGCACTTTTCATGAACCTAAAATTATATTTTATTTAAAAAAACAACCTTGGATGATAAAAGTGCATGATACCTATATATAGTGTATTAAGAAATGTTCCATGGAGTGTTCTCCCATACAACATTGACATTGAAATGGTGAATGAATAAGTTGTAGTAGTCTGAATCCAATTCATTCTTCATGGATTAAAATAAGTCTTCTGTTCATTGGGTTTAATTACTTTGCTTTCATTGGAAGGAAACATTGAACTCCAGCTAGAGAGTACAAGAAAATGAACTGGATCTTAGTCAGCATATTCCATTGTTGATTCCAGCAGTGGGAGCCTGTTGTGATTGTGAAAAATATTGCAAATGATCATCTGCATCTTTCAAACTTTCAACATCACATTCACGACGACATGTATAATGTAGACGTTCAATCTTCGACATTATTGTAGTACATGTACACTTACGTGGGTGAGACGGAAAGTTTTAAAATTGGAGAAACATGTTTATTTCCCACCACCACTACAAATTGTGCATAAATAAAAACCGTTTTCTGAATACATGCATCATTTATACAGTTTGTAGTAATTCTTAGAAGTAACCCATTGAAGGTTATTCATTCATGAATATTCACTCATTCATTCAAATACAAATCCATTGTCTACTTTTCTTGAAGAATAAAGAAATTCACGGATCGAAACAAATCGTTCGAAGGATGGAACAGGTTGCCACAACGGTGTCCCAAACCAAAGGATTCAGAATGTATTTTGAGCCATTGTTTCTCTTCCCAAACATATATTGAAATATTGAATTTCAGTTGTAATTGTTTTTGTATTTCCAGAAATTAGTTCTATAATATAATTCCAATTTCACATTTTATGGCAGTTTACATCATTTCTCTGTATTTAAAATCTTTGCAAACAAATAATTTTAATTTGTCATAAAAGAATTGCCATTGTCTGTATCGGAGGTTTATTTGGGAGAGTATCGAGGAAAATTTTCAGAGGCTTGCTTTCAATATTGTCAACGGCCTTGTGCTAGGTCACCGTCTTGTTTCTCATTCAGTATATTATAATCATGGACCATATTGAAAAGGTTCATTTTTATTTTGTGTGAGTTTAAAGAAAATTAAGTTCTCATAACCTGTCGATGATTTCGTGTTAAAAGTTTTTGACGTGGAAAGCTTTTAGCAAAATAAAATGACGGAAGCTTTTACTTTTGCTAGCTATCTCTTAAGATTAGTAATGTTGTATTTTAAAGTTTGTCCGTATCCAGCCAGATTTCAGATATCAGAAGGTGGGATGATGCCATTGATGCCATATTATTCTATTGTATTTGATTATTAAGTTTAAAATGTTCAATAATATCAATGATTGAATGATCATCATGTTGTTGTTTAATAAAGTCATCTGAAAGATTGAAAAGTATTGAAAAGAATATTTGATGGTGGTCCCACCCCCACTGACCAGACTCCGGCTCTCCCATTGATTCCACTCTTGGATATCTTTTTATTGGAAATCTAGAGCATTGAGTTAACGACGGGAGAAATGAAATCTATTTTCTCACTTGGCGAGATCAACTTTTCTATAATCCATCACGCAGTGGTATTATTATTCTAAATTCATAAAATTTTATATCATATTCATCTTTTTATAAAATTTTGCTTTTTTGAGGTGTGTTTTAAATCGAAGTCTGAAAATAAATGTTTTTAATAAAATAAATGAAACTGATTCGATGTATTGTTTAGTTTGAAATTCCACTTAGAAAATCATTGTTTACAGCAGAAAAAGGTGGAGGTATTTATTTTTATTTCATTTTTTGTTATAACTTAACAAGAGCTGATTAACAGGGAACATGAATAACAAGACAGGCACCTGAGATTTCAACAGTTTAGACTTGAAAGTCTAGTGTTGACTACAAAGCTTTATAGAATGTTAACATTAGACAATTATAAACGGATTCCACTAAAAATCTATCAAAAGATCATACAGCAAAAGATTTAAGAAATGAAATGAGCTGCGGTCACGGCCTAAATTATTTTTACTAGAATAAAAAACAACTTTTGTAATTGAATGATGTAACCGATAACGAAAGGAAAAGTGTTTAAAGGTTTTTATCTTAAAAAATGTTTTCTTAAACTTTTGAAAAATGCCAAAGCAATTGGATCCTTTACCTTTCTGTATGTCCATTATAACATTATAGCTAAGGGATAAAAATAAAGTTGAGGCTGCAACCAATGTGTAGATATCGAAATCGAAGGGATGATTTCTCACAAGTAATTAATAGCGTCAAACTCATGTTGAAAATACATTACTTTCATCACAGCCTGATATTTTCCTTGATTTTACGATTCGATCCATTTATCTTTGGGAATGAGGAAACACCGTTACATATTATCGTAATGGTCCTTAGTGGGATTTTTACTAAAAATTATATCAAGATCCTAAAAAATGGGAAATTAATGGTTGCATTGAAACACTTTAGTTTAGAAGGTGAAAGAGATGAAGTTTATCTGTTAAGATAAGTGGGCATTTTATTATATATTGCTGCGTCTAATGAGATCCTACTGTAAGTAGACTTAAAACCAGATAAATAAGGTATTTTTATTTTTATAAAAAACCCTTTACATAATAAGTAAGAAAAATATCTAACTATCTCCATCCTTATTAAAGAGGGAAAGTTTTTGAGAAACTGAAAGTGTTTTTCAATGATAGTATCCAATGTATTATTTATAGAATTAGAAAACTCTTTGAAGCTACAAAATTAAAGACGAATATTATTATGCATTTGTTTTATTACTATTTAAATTCTATTAAATAAGACCATTTATTTTCTCCATTTTATTCAGCGAATTCGAATAATTTTACAAATTCTTGCACGGAATTAAGTTGAATTAAGAAATTATTAATTTCAATAAATACAATTCGATTTTTTCAAACAGATAGATAGTTTTGACTGTATTTCGTTTAGAATGGGATCGCATCTGTCGTTCTTAAAAAAGAATGATAAAACTGCAAGGAAGAATATATAAAATACCCTTAAATGTATAAAATCATGTTTTCGGATCTTGAAAGTGAAATAAATGAATCTTGTTAGAAATCAGGTATCCCGTGTCAAGCTGGGAATGAGGGCATGTAGTTAGCCTACGACCACCAATTCCCTATTGATACTTTTAGATGGCTTATCGAAATATTGTTGACTGTTGGTGTTCAGTGAGTAAAACTGTGTGGTGTGTTTCGTGGTATTACGTACAGAGTATTTTTCTTGATGTTATCTTTTGTCCCACCCATGGATTTCCATTTGCTTTAGCAGGCCCTCCTCAAAGCCTATTAATTATTGACCCATCTATCTTTTACAATGCTTAGCTCACTTCTAAAACTAACTGATTATTGATTACCTTCTCCAGCACTGATTACTGATTACCTATAGATTTCATTCAGTTTACCATCCATAGAAATAGAAAGGAACAGAAGCAGCTATAAATGATCCTCTGTTTTATTACAGCAGCAGTAGCAACTGTAAATCTTTCTCAAATAGTAATATATTTTAAATTGGCCTAGGCAGTCAAAAATTGAACACATATTCAATCTAATCATAAAATCTCAATCTGCAATTGCCGTACAAATAGCGTCCTTCTTAAAATCATCTTGCTTCTTTTTTTTCTCTTTTTCTTCATTGTATTTTAGACTCGGATTTATTTTTAGAATAGCTAATATAGGTATATATATAGCTATTTTATCCTTTGACTATGGAATAATAATTGTACACCGTTGAAATAATGAAAACCGTTTCATGTACCTCTTATAGTATGTTTCTGACCTGCTTTTACTTTCCGGTTTAATTTTTATTTACCTTATATATTGTGCTTGTTTTAAAACCTTCTTCGTCTGGTTGACAAAAGCAAACAATTGACAAAAGCTAAACATTCTATTACATTTACCTTTTAGAAACACATCAAGGAAAATATCAAGTTACCTCTGTTTTTTATAGGTGCATATGTGCTCATTTAACTGGTACTCTAAATCTTTATGTATTGTCAATATTTGCCACTTTAATTAGGGAAAAGGTGAACCAAAATTTTCTTGACTTGGTCTAGAATTTAAAAACATCATCTTTCACATTACGTTTAATGATTCAACAAAACAAGTATAAATGGCCATGGTATTAATTTTCAAAAAAAATTTAATTTTGGGTTGAGTTAAATGTGCCAATTTAGGAATGCAATTATATGTAAATGTATTTTCATCATTGAGAAATTTTATGATTTTGAAGGTTTTTGAAATTTTAGGTATAAATGCGTTATGTGTGGCTTTTACAAAGTGCAATGGATCCGAAAATGGAGACAAAGTATTATCTACTATCTGTCACAATCAGTGTCCATCCTAGTGTTATTTTGACACATAGCGTAGCTATTTCTATTGAAAACATCTCTGAAAAAATCATGCTCCAAAAAATCCAGTCAACAAGTTTTCAATATGCAACGAAACAGGAATAATAGAGATAATAATGCTCTTCTTCCTATATCTTGCGGTCTTCTTAGAAAATTAAGTCTTAATTCTTATTGATGAAAAACACATGGAGAAATGGAAGCTAAATTTCAAAGGCCCCATTTACTACATTGTAGAATCACGTCAGTGTCAATCATATTCATGCGTACCCTAAACTCCCAAAAGAAGGTCTTATTAAGATTTTTGTCAACTTAATATAAAAGAAGATGGATATATAAATATCTGTCTCATTTACTATTATTGTATTAAATGTGTATTAAAATATTGTGAAGGTGTAGAATAGAATGATTCTATCTTCTTATTGTTAAACTGATTCTGGGAAAGAGACCGACGATTCACCATCATTTATACCATATATATTATGTGTATTTCTCTTGGGTTGGAAAGTTCTCATTCATTCATTCAAAGTTTATTTCCATGAAGTTAAGCCATCATCTCTATCTTCCGCCGTCTTCTTCTTTTTCAATTGATGTTTTCCCAAGCTTTGCTTACAAAGTTTCAAGTGTGGTTAAAACATATTAATCCAACTTCACACGCTTTTTCTTTTTCCCGTCCTTACCCAAAGATGTTGGTGCATTGTTGGAGCATTTTACGATGAATTTTCCATTTCATTCTGATTTCCCAATGAATAATAATAATATAGGAATATATTTAGAAATAATATATGAATATTCGTAGGTTATTTGAATTCGGTTTCGTAATAATAATGATAAATGTTTTTATATATTTACTTCTAAGAACAACATTGTAATTTTGTTGTTCAACAGCTCAAAACAATTCTCCCGTATATTGATTAATATAAGTATTTCTATTAAAACAAGGGTGTGAGTAGCAGTTTGAATTATATAATTCTTAAATCCCTGGGGAGAATAAGAAAGCACACACGCGTTTGATGATACGACACAGAGCGAAGGATAAATTGTCATCATAAATCTTGACAGGCTTCCCAATAGTCACGGAGGTAAATTATCTGGCCGATGGATTATCTCTTCCAGCTCTATAGTAGCAAATGATGCCATGTAGTATGTTGTGAATTGAAAACTCAATAGATTAAATCATTGTTGGCGGTTTACACAATGAATCAAGCATTACAAATTTCAGTTTCACTTTTTTTTGAATAGCTTGAATATCTGGAAGATTAAATTAGATGACATTAATTTGAATCCTTTTCCAGCTTAGGCGCATCACATTCAGTAGAAATACAAAGGATATTATCATCATATATTATTATTCAAAATTATTATAATCACAAGGGATAATCATGTTTAGGAAATATTTTGTCGGCTTTTCAGATAAACTTTCTATTTCAAATTTCAATGCAGACAAATCTCATTAAGAGGATCTATATGTAAAATGGTACATTTTAAAACAGAATTCCATAAAAATTAAACAAGGAGGTGGTCGCGGATTTGTTTACTTAAATCTTCATGCATCATGCTGTGCTTTAAATTTAAATGTAAACAGAGATTTCTTGGTGAAAGGAATAATGAATTGATTCCGGAAGTTTAGCTTCATTAACTATCTAAAATCACCTTGAAATATATTTTCTTTCTTTAATGATAGGAAGGACGATATAAATGGGTGAATTTTAAGTAAAAGGAGTATTTAGGGCTTGAGATAGCTTCAACTTAAACTTTGTTTGGATACAAAACGATATTGTCCACCAATAATAACAAAGTGATGTCCAACAGTTTAGAAGAATTCAAAAGGTAAATAAATCCATGTAGTATAGTAATATAGCTCATAAATCATAAAGAGACATACTTATTGCAATCATCGGAAATAATTGCCAACAAAACATTCCAGTTGTAACATGCATACTCCAAAATATGGTTAGTATGCTGGATTTTAATTTTTTTGAGAATATATCAAGATGCTATATTTTCATGTTAAAATGGGTTTCAATTCAAGAAAAGTGCATAATTTATTATAAAAGCAAAATCAAAATAAATATTTAGAAAAGTTGATACTAACATACGTTATTATTATTAATTTATCCAACCCATTATTGTTCAAACACATAAAAAACAATTATATAATTCAAAAGTAAAAACTATTAACCGTTCATTTCATGTTCTAACACGACCTAATTTATTTATTGAGGTCGATTCTTATCTAAATGAATTGATGTTTGTACATTTAGTATAATACCTTACTCTATATCTATATAATGCTCTAATATAATACTTATATACTGTTACAATCGATAAAAATTTAACTAAAAAAACGTTTCAATGGACAATGAGACGTTGTTTTAATAGGGATCCTATACAGCCATATACCTTATCTAATATATATATACGTGTAGTCAACAACAGATATTAAATCAAGAAATTAAAAAGCATTTGATGCATGTTAAGGAAAGTTGCCGTTGTTGACGATGCCATGAGATGTAAAAGTAAAAAGCTACAACCTCCATCCATAATGATTTATTTAAAGGAATCAATTAATGTTGTTGAATCTAACAAAGCTGAAAGTGTCTACTCTTAACTGAATGACGAATTTGAATTTATTTTATGGTAAGGAAACAAGGAGGAAAGTGATCAAACTCACTGATAAACTCCTAATCTTTCCAAACCATTGCTTAAAGAATATACAGAGGGTTGAAACATTCAAAGCAAAACAAAGCACATTGGCCCAATTTTCTTCTCTCTCAATGTCCAGACACTAATTTATTAGACTTGACCTTCGTCCCAAGAAGCAGTGTGGAAAAAATTCTACGGAAACTTTAGAGGAGAACATAATTTTAGTTTTAGATCAAATCGGATTGTGAATGGACATGAGCTAAATATATATTTCAGGTTGTTTGACAATTTCTTTGAAATATTTGAACACATGCCATGATTGTAGTGCCAAATCAGCCAAGTCAATTAGAAGGGACAATGGGTAGCTATTTGTTATTATTGCTCATTTGTCTAACAAAACATAGAAGAAAAAGGTTCAACCAAAAACTCATTGAGACTTTACAAAGGAAAAAGAATGAGACAGTGCGGATGTCTTAGAACGGGACAAATGCATCATGTTACCCTAATTGAAGTTCTCGTAAACAAATATTGTCTTTCTCTTATAATTATTTCTTATCTCAACTCTGATATATATATATACTCTTTATATCGTTTATATTGTTCTCTTTATATTGCTTTATATACTCACCCATATATATTCATAGATTGTCAAAGAATTGAGTCAATTGAGAATTTTAATACGGTTACATTCCTCAGTATTAAAATTCAGGGTTTGATGTTAGTACAAAAATACTGTTATTTGTCCATTCTAATGCCTGGTCAATAAAATTATATTAAATAAAATGTATAAATTTGAAATAATATTAAAATTTAAAAAATCTCATCAAATGCCTGGTATTTGAAATAATATTTTTATGAAAGTCAAACATGTATCTCACTTCCAATGATCATTTAAAATGTAAAAAAAAGAGAATGATGAAAAAGTAGAAGAGATAAACGATCACAAATAGAGTAAGTATTATTATGTAGTTGCCCTCATCTTTCGGTTTCTTTTGGAGAGAAGTAGAAAAATGAAATGCGAGGATCAAAGAACAAATCTTCAAGAAAACACAAACACCTTTCCTCTTCTCCAATCTATTTGAGCTGAGCAAATGAGTTAAAAAGGAAAGTCAATTTGTTCTTCTAAATAAATGTAATTTCCGTGTCAAATAACATGCTTATAAGATAAGATGTTTGAAAGGTGTATCTAGGGAATAAAGACGAAGATAAAATGATGAAATAAATAAATGAGCCATTTACAATAGCACAAAATGCAATTATATTTTGCCTCTATTTCATCATCATTCACGTGGAACTGGAAACAAAGTATTATATTTACAACTATTTATTGACAACCTTATACCTCTATATTGTCTATATATACCTTTTCTTCATATTAACAACAATACCTATTTACAAACTCATAAGATATTTCTTTGGACAGTAAAAAATATGCAATTTATTAAATACAATTTACCGTAAACATCTCCAGTGTAAGATGAGATTTTGTTAGGTGTAAGATCTACGGGTAGCCAAAATAAAAGATTGCATCTAAATGAGTTCCACTGGACAAACTGGAGCCTAAAAGAGTGTAAAGAACTCTGCTGGATATTTGTTCTCTTATTTCTGAGCTATATCTGTTGCAATGTCACCTTTTCAAATCCCGTGATATATATTACTAACTAATAAATTTATAATCTGAATTTCTTAATTATATAGATTTTTAACTTCATAATGCAAGTAAAATATTATTGAATTATTAGGATTTTCATTTTGCTATGTTCATTATAAAATCAAACCTTTAAAAATGGAAACCACAATTAAATGCATTTAAGAAATACTTTTGAATGGAAGAATAGTTGCAGTTAGTTACACGAATTATTTACTTTATTCATGGAAGTTAAAAATATAAAAAAAGGTTTTCAACATTTTCACAATATTCCATGGAAATGTAATCAACGTAAAGTGTGAAGAGTTTTTTTAGGTATTCTTTTGGAAAGAAATTCAAATAATAAATATGAAGGCATTGACGACGTGTTTTATTTTTATATTTAGCCAGATCATCATTCCGTAATAATCGGATGTCAAAAGATACAAAAGAAAGCCACTTTTCAAGACATTTTGCAGTCTCACCTTAAATCGCGTTTCTTCCATGAAAAATGGAAAGAGTTGCTGCTCATCCTACTAATAATATATAAGTATTGCTTTGCTACTGTTTTATACACACAACACAATGTAATAAAATAATCAACAGAATTAAATCTCCAAAAGATAAAATGCTAAAGAAATACGACACTTTTAACACAATTAGTCATAGTAAACGGATAGCTATATAGTAAACGGAGGATAAAATGAAGAAGATATTTATATATCCATGTGAATTAAGTGTACCTTAATTTCTTTTTGTAGTAATAAATAGGTAAGTAAATATATGAATAAGAAAAGAAGGTGAAATGACAGACAGGGTGGGCTAAGAATATATAATCACAGTAGAAACATCACACATGTGGTGACTACAACAATCTTCAAGGGCTCTCGTAAACACTTTTAATCCCGTTATTTCATACAACATATGCTTATACTCCAGGCAAACAAATATCTAATAACTTATTCCTGTTTACAATTTACATTTTCACAATATAATACAACTTATTAAAAATTTAAGAAACTTTCTCTTCACAAATCACAATCATGGTCAAAAAGAAAAGGAAGACTCAAGTCTAATGAATGACATTACATATTACATCTACACACTGAATTCATAAGGGGCATTTTTAGATTGTTTATTTTCTAAATCATAAACACTGCTAATTGACTAATTAATTAAAGTGTTTTACACAAAATTGGCAAAATTCTTGGGTATATATTTTGCAAATGCTTCATTTATTTTTAAATCAAAGTATAGCTATAACAATGATCATCTTAACTCGTTGGTGGTCATAAGAAAGAAAAAAAAACCCTGGAATTAAAATTTGAATGACATGGCACGAGATGAGGAGCAGATGAAATATTACCTCTTTTTCAAAAAATTAGGTCAAGTTCATAAGAAAATCTGCATCTGCCGGCTTCTGTTTACCAAAAAAACAAGACCATCAGTCAATTCTGTATAGCGCATATGCATAACAACCCTTTCTTACTCTTTACTTTGAAATCCAATACGATTTGTTGATGATAGGTGTGCTCCAATAGTCAGAACAATTGTGCTATTGGAATTCTAACTTATAAATGTATGACCACTTTAAACCCAAGTCTAATTGAACGTCTTAATGTGAAAATCAGTTTAATGGAAATTATTCAATGCGTAATGCAAGAATTATTAACTACTCACTCATGTCAGTGCAACTTTTGAAAACCAATAAATAATTAAAATGTTTGGTTGATTTGATCATTCGCTTAGCTTTTGTCTCATTTCTTTTTGTAATTTTACAACAAATTGAGGGTTAAGACGTGGTCCATTTAGTTGTTAATGGACAAGCCACAAATTGTATTCTTTTGAAACACATTTTTGAAAATTTACGTACGACAAAAAAGCAATATAATATTCACAAACATCTGTACTCCTTCTGAATGTCATCCTCAACTCAATTAATGGATATGACATGTCAAATTAATTTACCTAATAAATTTTCGTGAAGTTTTTTCTACACTAAATTTTAAATTTTAAATGGTTGCATGAAAGTTCTTTCGTTAACATAAATGGATTTTCATCATTAAGATTTTAAAAGCATTTATATTCGTATAAGGCCCTTGAGATTTTTTAGTTGAGCGTTCAAGTTTGGATTTCCGTGTATTATAATTCTTTAATTTACTAATTTTTAGATTTAGAGACCTTGATCTTGAAGGCATAGAATAATGCCGTTCTTCAATCTTGTTGGCCTTGTCAAAGGTCAGCAAACGGTAAAATATTTCTCTATAAAACATAGGCATACACATATGTCATGAAAAGTAAGATCAGAAATCATGCCATGTGTTGGATGTAAAATAATTTACTATATACAATAAATTGAACTATAAAATAACAGTATAAAAGGAATGAATCCCTTCTTCCTTTCATCTTCGTATGTTTTAAAGGATTTAAAATTTTTAAACTAACCGAATATTCCTGCCGTTTGTTCCTCAACCTCAAATAATAGCATATGGTGGCATAAACTGATTTTCCAGTTAAAAAACCTTTAAAACGGAGTGAACTCGATTGAACTCAAAACCGGATCGGCGAGACATGGAGGGCGAGATTCCTGCCTAATGTCGATATCTAAAATCCTTTTGTTTGGTTTCTTGTATTTTCAAACTGTTGCTACAATTTGCATTCTCATTGAAATACCATGATATCAAATTACACATCCAAAAAGCATCATATCATACGTTGAGGTATTTTAATTAAGTGAATTAGCGACATGGCAAACTTCAATCAGTCCCTTATTGACTCAACTGAAGATGTTTGAAACATCCATTAATAAAGAATATAAAAGCATTTTTTGTTTTTGTGCTAATGTTGCTTAAAATTTAAAAATCCTATCATATTGCATTGAATTACATAATAATTTTCCAGGTCCAGAATCCAAATTCCAGATTCAACCAGTGCATACGGATAGGACATGAAGATATATTACAGCTTTGATAATAAGTCCTTATGACTTTTTCCGGGTAGCATTGCATTGGTGTGGTAGAGTTTCATCAGAAAATCTAAACTGAAACTGGATGTGCCCATGAATGGAATTGTTCCCTTTTATTGAATTTGGATCTAAATCAAGTCACATTAGAGCCAAAGTGAAATAATTTATTACCTTTGCTGTGGCTTTCTTCTCGAATTATTTATTACCTGTTTTCATTATGCTTTCATCGGTCAAGTAAAAGTATAATATTCAGACTAAATATTTCGCAGCATTGTGACTGTATGTATCTTATTGTGTATCCTTTGCAACATACTATTTGGGTTCATTTTGTTCTCTTGCATAATTATTACAAGGTGATAATGATTCTTTTTACAATATAACAACAATACACCATTACTATTGCATGAAACTATAAATTTGCTATTGTTAGCTATGAGAAATAATTTTGATAAAACATGTACGTATATCTTGGGAACGATATCTCCAAACAAATCTACTAAAAAGTACAAGACTTGAGAATGTAAACTTTTAAGCAAAACTGTCAGAGTCTAAAAGTAATAAATCTTAATTGGTGCAAGAGAAAAGCGGATGGTTTTTTTAGTTTAAAATGAGCAGATAATAAAATAATAACAAGTATTTTACACGGAAACATTAACCCTTGCTTCTATTTAAAAAAATCATATGTTATTAAACAAAATGTCGACTATTGCACGTAATAAAGGAGAGTTGTCAAACATTTGAGAGTTGTATACCTGGTCTTATGTAATAGATATAGAGAAGGGTAATAAATACTTTGTGAATTCTGTTCTTGGAGTAAAATGCTTAAATGTTTAAAGGAAAGGGTAAATTGGTAAACGGTGTATTATGAACATTATGACCAATTTTCCCTTTGCGGAACATAAAAACCGACAGGAAATTACAGAGATGAAACTAAATTAAAGTTCTCTTCGAAAGTTAATGTGATTAATAGATTTCTTTTTTTGAAAAAGATTCAATGCAAGTCACGTCGGACGTCAAAAAATTTAACCCTTCTTTGTAACTTACCTGCTATGATTAACACGCTTCTGTTTTATGCCACTGTAAATGACGTAATTTCTCTGATTAGATCCTGGATATTGTTACACATTGTAGTAGTTGGGATAATTACTTGTTATATTTCATGTGAAACATATTTATGCCATAAATTGTCATGTATTACTACACGTTTTTATTTAAGTTGGCATTTATATCCTTTTGATGACATTTATCCTGGAGACGATGAGGCAATATGTTCAATACATATCCTGGTTTGATTCTGCTTAAACTGAATTCTATACGACTAGACTACCAATGTCTTGTCGCTCATCACAAAAATATTGTTATACATTGTATTGTTCTGATGGTTTTGAGTATTTTAATTCCGTTTCAGCTGTCTTTCGCATTGTCACTAAAAAATAAACATGCAAATTCTAAAATTGAAATTCATTCTTGACAGTTTTAACTGATGTGACTGAAAATATTATTATTATTATTAATCACATTTAGTTAGAAATTACAGTCATACATGTAGTGTAGATGTCCATTCATGCAAATTTCTCTTTTAAATTATCATAACCGGTAAACAAAAGTATCATTTTTCCAGGATATTTTGGAGACAAAGGATAGGAGATAAAAATAACCATGCACCAATATATAGTATAAGATGTATCAGCTAACTATAAAAACATATTAGAACAGGATTAGTTGTAAGTCATAGTGCAATAATTAAAACTAATTATCTATTGGTGATTGAGATGAGAAATGGTTGAGATTTCCATGGAATGAACAACAACAACGATAGAGTAATGGTTAAATGTGTGGAAGTGTGCCCGAACGAAATGAATGACAAGAAGAATACAGAGAATGAATTCATTTCGGATGAGTTAAGATGAAGACGAGTGGCAAAGGTAAAGGATTGTAGTGAGAATAAACATAATAAGAATACGAGACACCTGCATCAATGAGCTACACATATTACTACAAACCATATATACCATAGAATATATAGATGATGAAGCCAAATACATCTGCTGCCACTATTTATTACTCGGAATTATTATTTAAGCCACTAACTAAAGGCCAACAAAATCGTGCATAAGGCGATAAGGCACTTATTCCTCATATAGGTGTGATGCTCTTGTTATATTCCATAGTCTAATATACACGAGCTTTGAAATAATGGAGAAAAATCTGTTCCCTTTGTATTATAGATGTGATCTTCTCATTTATCATGATTGATTGTTGAAATTTTAGAATTTTTACAAAGGCACCAAGCCACCACTTAGGATATAGTTTCTATCTTCAACATAATTTTTAATAGAATGGTTCAGAGTACATGGATATAACCTTACCATCTCTTACACTTAATGTTAATGATGAATCTCTGTACTTATTGTCTTAAATCCATGTTAATACAGCTTCCTTCTTGTTTATTTAATTAAATGATATTACTTAACTCAATGTATCAACTATCCTTATAAAATATGATGTGATTGTTTTAATTCGTCAAAAATTATTTAACAACAAGATACAATTTTAATTTTAAGCTGTGAGACATTAAAATTGTTTTTTTTTCAAACGTAGAAACATCTGCAATGTT
>JAQFZB010000132.1:0-27706 GCA_034695165.1 Desoria trispinata
ATATACTGTAATAAGTTAAGGGAAAGTAAATGTAACAAGTAGCACCAGCCGCTAAAAACCACAAAATCCATCAGAGTAAAAGTTACTCCTCTTCTTTCTTCTTCCCTTACATGTGCATAGATTAAAATCTTTTACGTAATTTTATTCCCATTTTTTTGAATTTCCATATTATATTGTGTACATAAAGTGATGAGGCACATACTATGAGGCAACTTATTTTAAGTATTTTGGCAGGTGTACGATAAAGCAAATTTAAGTAATTAGTACATACATAAAAACTTAATTAATACTATAAATGTTAAATCATTGTATTCAGATATTTATCTAATTAAAAAAAGATGAAAAAATGTATTAAAAATTTGTAAATTTCAGGTGCAAATGTTGATGAAAGTACGTCGATGGTCGGACGCAGAGTGGGCTGTAAAAGGGATTGAGAACAATGACCCGAACCACCCAATTTCAATTCTACTGTTGGCGCAAATCTACGAGAACCTTAACAAAACCCTTGAGGCTTACGACCTTTTAAACTGTGCCATAGACAACTTCTGTCCACAAGAGGCTAATTTATGTGCTCAGTTTTACTCTCAGTTGGGGAATCTGATGCATACAACAGGAGCACTACTCTCTGCTGCTAATGTACGTTAACTTAAGTTTACGTTAAATACATTTTCATAAATTTGAAACAAACACCCACCCGCATTGAGTTCAATTCACTACCGCCCATAAACGTCAAGTTGAGTTTCTCTTTATTCCATCACTTTACCATATCTTTATACTTACCAATATATTTTTTCCAACAAAAAAGGCCTCAGAAAAAATAAAAATTGTAAGAAGGAAAGAAACAGTATGATATTAAGAAAATCTTACGTTTGCAAAATACCAAAGGGATGAAATTAAGAATGGCATTTATTATTATATAACCACAGTGGAATATTTATATCACTCCTCCTTCTTATTTCTTTCTTACATATATTCTGCTGCAGAAGATAGCTAGTAGATGAGAGAGGGGAAAAACTATTTGCAATGTGCAAGGAAAAACACGTCTTTAAAAAAGATCTGCTGTTGGATGAAAGGCACTTGTGTTAAAAACCCAGGAGAATTTTTTCAATAGTAGAAAAAGAATCCTGAATTTCTTCTCAACGAAGGAAAAGGAGGAGAACGGGCTAAAAGAAATTTGCAAGTTTTCCCTCTATTTTTCGTCTTTAGTCTGTTCTTCTTGTTGAAGAGGGATTTTCTTTTAGCAGTAACTTTGAGTTTGTTTGCTAGAGAAACTGCTCTTAAAGCTATGCAGGAAGTAAAGTGTCTAATTCAAGAAGTTTACTCAGATAAGTTTTAATTAGTCTCAGTAAGGGAGCTCAGAAAGACGAAGAAGCTCAATTAGAGCTCCAACATTATATAAGTAGTGAGCAAAGGTTCACTCTAGAATTCAGCCCATCCTTTACATATATTCATTATCACGACCAGAGAATGAAATCAACTCAAAAATAACCCAGTAAAGAAAAGCTAGATAGTTTGCATGGTAGTAGCAACATTCTTTGGTAACTAGTACACTAGTAGTATTATAATAGTTGTAGTTAGTTCTTGAGGTGCAACTTCAACTTTCAAACTAACCCATTTCACTCCTTTACCAAAGATTCTGACTTTCCCCCTCTTCTCTCACTTATTCAACTACACATTTCATGAACATCAAATCTACACCAACAAACAACAACTTATTACGCTTTTTCACAATTACCTATTGACCAAAAAGTCCACCCATCAAAACACTATTAAATTTTCACCTTAATTTCTCAAAACTTTATACCTTTATCACTCTTGTTGATTTTTCTTACCATGAACTATAAGTATAGTAGATATTTTATGTTGGTATATAATAGTCTGAATACAATCGCTCTTTGTTTAACAAGGAAAGCAATTAATTAGCCTAAATAATTGGTTGTAAAGATCTGATGTTTTCATATTGTAAGGTATGAATGGAGAGAAAGTTATTAGATAGAGCAATTTAAAAAGTGAAATATTGTAAGATAATGGGTGAAAGTTTCCACTTAGCAACATATTTAATGGATTTTAATGAAAATATTTTTTTAATGTTTTTCCATGCAGTACTATGATATGGCAATCAAATTCAACCCGAATTCTGTGCAAGCACATACGAACATTGGTGCTATTCATCATCTCATGGTAAGAAGTCAGTTTTATATTTCCAGCCTATTTGCAATGTAAACTGCAGACTACTTTACTACTTACTACAGTAGTCTAGTAGTTATTCTAGTAGGATACTAACATTTTTCTTCGTTCTACGCAAATCTTCGACACTTATTTCTGTCTGAGTTGTTTCCTTCTTGTTGTTGTTGTTGTCTAAAGGAGAGTAGGTCGAAGTGAAAACCTACACGTCATGTTATTCTCTGAGTTGTGATGAAAAGAATTCATGATGAATGAATACTTCTCTCTTCCAGAGTAAAAAATTTACCAGCTCTTGTACACGGATAGTATGTGAAACATGTAAATTTAGCTACTTTCACATTCACCACTACCACTACTACATACATAATACTACGAGAGTTTAGAAATAATGCTACGCAACATTCTAGTAATTGTTTTCGTGATATCGACACTGCTTCTTCTTTTTCAACGATCAACACATTTGCAAATTTCACAGACAGGATTCACTTTAGAAAATATTCAACGGAAAACTAGCCAAAGTCAGAAAGTTCAATTTGCGCTTTTCAGACAATGTTGTTTGTGCACATGTTAGCTTCTACTGTACTTTTGACATTCAAGCATATTTCACATCGTCTTCAAAGTTGCATCAAATTCAGTTCCCATGGTAGATTATATTTAGTTATACTATATACCCATATCCACTACACAGCTTTTCTAGAAATATACTCCTTTCAAAGCGTTTTCTCACTTCATCTAAATTTTTTAAAACTGCATGCGAATATGAACTCCATTGAATGGCTTTTTTACAAATGGTACATTTTTAAACGGATTCAATTAAGTGTTTTTTTCTCGTTTTTCATTTCGCTAAATTTTGTTATATCAATTATTGAATTCTCTGCCTAGTCAGTTCCAGTTGTTTATTCTAAATCATAATAAATGTAGAGAATGACTAGTAAACTTTCTCTAATATTGTTTTAAGAGATTTTAATGAGTCCTCGTGAATTTATTCATTTATCTTATATTCATAATGAAGCTAGGCTTTGCGTGTAAAAGTTTAGTTTAGCGTTAATGAGGAGAAACTCGGCATGTTTTCAATGTTTGAAAGAAGATGAGTGGTATATAACAATTTAAAAGAGATCCATTGCTGGTGCATTTTCTGAGAAGTAGAGCACACTATAAATATATATATTATAAAATAAATATAGTGTGTATATAGTGTATACTGTTGTTGTCCGTGTGTCTCTTGTTGAGTCATTATTGCTATTGGCAGATGAAAAGTGGATAGAACCGTGCCTGGGAGGAAGCTCTTGTTATTTTTCTGAAGAATAGGGAAAAACTCGAATTTTCCAAACCAAATGAGCTAACGTATGAACGACTAATGGTCCTTATAACTAATGACTTCTCAACACTTAACAGCATTCGCAAAATCCGTCATTCTCTCGTTCCCACATTGTTTAGCATCTCCATCATCACTCTTTTGTTTCTTCTGCAGAGTTTTTATTCTGAATCTAAACTACCATTTTCCAAATCTAAACTACCAGCACAAAAAACCATTTCTTCAACTACTATTGCTTTTCCAACCTCCCAACATCTCTTCCCTGAAATTTGTTGTCTACTTTTCATATACTTCTTTCGGGTTTCAATAAAATTGAAGCTTATACTACGAATATTTCATATAGATGAAAATGTCATGTTCCAGAGTATTTTCAGTTTTCTAAAGACTGATCCTGGGTGAATGAAATAATGAGGTGTTGGGCTTTCAGTACTTATTACTACACTATTTAAAATCAATGCGACATGAATTCTTTCACCTGATTCATAATCAAGGGAATCATATGCTCCTATTATAAATAATCAATGCAGACCACAGATATAATTTGAGAGTTCCAGTTAATAATTGCCTTCGTTTGTAGTACAGAATTTTAATTTCATCAAACTATGTTGTTTATGAAAACATGTCAAGTCTCCAATTATTACAAAAATTTCTGCAATAATCAACACATGATATATTAAACACGTAAAATTCATCATAAAATTTTTGAAACGGGAATATTTTAATATTAACATTAGAGGGTTTTAGTTTTGTAGAAAACTGCCACATTATGAAAGGACAGAACATTATATTGTAAATTTTATAATTCTAACTACGAAAGGAAAGTGCTGGAAGGGATTTGACTTTTGTAGTAATGCTATAGTAGTAGTTTACAAGATAAATATTCCGACAAGTTGAAACAAAGGGGAAAGTGCATTTCCCTCCCGTTGCTTCATGTTCCTCTGTAGCCATAGACTTTAGCATATAGAGTAGTATAAGGGTATATACATATATGGTTGAATTGTTTTTAGTGGAGAAAGGATAGTAGAGATATAGTTATCATCAAAAGTTCATTCAGCCGGAAGAGGTGATATGTGATGCAATGCAAAGTGTATAAGCAACAAAGTTAAATGTTAAGTTGGCTGCGGCACACAGGATTTCTTCATTTGACTTTTGAATCTCACATCACAGGCGAAAAACAAAGAGGTCATAAAATATTATTATTTCCTACAATAACACCCTGTTTATTTAGGATTTGAAATTTCAATCCCCCTTTCGTCGTTCTGTGCAGTAGAAAACCGCTTCTCTTTTTGGCTATTGAAAGCATTGCATTGTGGATTGTTGTTGTTCTCCTTCGCTACTCTTATTAACCTTCATGGCGAATGACTTTATGCAGGAGAAACACAAAGTCACAAAGCTAAACTTTATGCAAGAAGAAGAAGAAGAAGAAGAAACGGAACAACCACTAAGCTCTTTCTGTACTGGAGAATGCTGTCTCTTGGTAAAAGTATACCTTGAGCTGAGCTTTGTTTTCTAGCACCTCCTTTTAAAATACGAATCATCGTCATTTCATCTTCTGTTTCTACTCTTCTTCTCATAGTGAATTGGAAGAAAGTAAAGAGATGTGCTTGGAGCTTAGTCAAACATCTTATAGATGAACCGCACCGTAAACCTTACAAGATTGTAAATAGCAAATAGCTACTAAATAAAGTATTATTTTATACAGGACACTAAGCCCAAGAGATTTAGAAATGAAGATCGGGAAATGGAGTTACACATTGACTTGAATATTTCCACGGTTTTATTTCACTAAAGAAATTCACTGTGTATTTCTCCATCACTATACGACAATAGTACATGTCAAATGCAAACATTAATGAACTCTCTACTCCCTACTGACTTTACTTTGTTACTTTTCAATTGACTGTTCCTTCACTTCCATATACACATCCAATGCAATAATACTCCTCTATTCCATCCATCTCATTGTTCAGAAATGCCCTATTATTATTATTTATCCTCACCTCCATTTTTAATATTTTACAAACCATATACTCTCTACTAATTGCTATAGGGTTTCTATTCCAATCCTTTAAGAAAAACTAATACATTCGCATAAATAATACTGATTTTAACTCAACGGTTTTATGTATTTGCATACGTTATGGGGGGAAAATTGATCCATATGCATACTATATGATGAATTACGATGTGCAATTAATGAAAGCCATTGGATATTAAAAGTCCAACCATGCAGGTGAGATAGAAAAATAGTATTTAGGAAACTGTTTTATCATTATGAATGACACTGTCCAAATGGCTTCTGTTAACTAATGTGTTATCATCCCAGTCATCCTCTAATATTAAGCTTATTGTACTTAAATCCGTGTTGATCGTTATAGATTAACCGTTATTTCTGGGATTTCTATGATATATGAATAAATATGTAGATATTCTGTAGAATAAAAAGAACAGCCATTAGACACGGAATAGTAGCGATTGTTGGTGATGATTATTTGGAATTAGAGACAGTCTAACTCGTACACTACTACTACTATAGCTTAAATGCTAATCCTGAAATTTGCTTAGAACTAGCTGGATGGTGACAGTAAAAACTCAATGAATACTAATCTCAATTCGACATGATTCTGTTAACGATAAATAGATTATTGTGGATGTGACAATTCAAAGTATCACCCATCGTTTTGTTTAACTGCAAGAGAGAAAATACTTCCGCAGTAAATAAATTCAGTATATTGTCAACCTCAATGCTAAAACTTGTGAACTGAAATATTTTGGCAGTTGTTCGATTCTGCTGAATAGGCAATTAAGAGAAAACCTGAATCTGCTCATTCTATGCTATTCGTATATGTATGTTATCATCCCCATGTGTTAATTTCACAACCATCACCACTATACTACCAGACCACCAACGAATATACTAACATACAAAGCAAATGAACAGAAACCCAGCCAGAGAAACTGCTGTTGCAATGAGATAACCTTACCTTAGAAATGTAGAATTAACATATGCTTTACATGACTTTCTATTTGTATTTAGTGAAATTTAATTACAACAAATCACATGTGCTGTTATTTTCAATGATTGAATTTAACTATATATATGGTACATATACAATCATTGCTATCTTACAATTAGCCTCTGATATTAATAAGATAATCACAGATTAAATTGGAATTAATAAAGCTATTGAGTTACAGATGTGCTCATACTACATATTAATACATTATCTGGGTGAAATTATCTTGGTTTTCTTTAAACTCGTAGATGAAGATTTAGGAAAGAAATTACAAGAACTATGCACTAAACCATTTGATAAAAGTTAATTATTATTAGAGTAATAATCCTACTTTCATTCAGTGTTGGCTTAATTTCTGGTTCATAGCCATTTATAACCACCACCAAAGGTGATTAGTTTAGACCAGTTGAGGATTTCACTGGTTCTCATTTGTGGTAGTGAAAATAGCCCAGTGATCAAGTACTTTTGAATAATACTAGTATACTAGTAACATTAAGTATTCTACTATACCTTTATTATTGCAATTTTTTATATTGCGCAAATTTAATAAATGAAAAAAAAATGAAAATGATTTAATTTTAAATGGTCAATAAAGAATAGAAAATAAGTGTCAGAATGTATAGTTTTTCACTTTCACTTGACAGAAGAAAAAAGAGCCAGATGCTCGTGACTGTCCGTCAATTTAGTAGTGATGGTAAATTTTAGTGTTTTCATAGAGTATAGTAGTAGTAGTATTGGTGGTGGTGATGGTAGTAGTAGCATAGGGGAAAAGGGGCTGAATTGAGAAGAAGAGGAATTTCTTAACTTTCCTTTTTTAGAACTTCGACTTGAAGGTACTTTAATGAACGAGGAAGTAATGCATTCGTGCAAAAGAAGAATTAAAGCCGATGCCATGCCATGTCAGCATGTTTCACCAATTTCCTATAATTCCTCTCTGTTATTAATATTTCAAGAATCCACATGCCATTATCACTACTACTATATATATAGTATAGCTGTTGGATATAGTGGTGGTGGGGGTGGTGGTGCTACTTTGACTTCAACCTTGCCTTAACAACTTTCTCCTCTGGAAATTAGCCTCATTCCCATCTTAAACGACGTTTCTTGTACGCCCCAATACTACACACGTTGAGAAAGAAACTGTTGGCTAGCTGAGAGAAGACATGCCAAATTGGCAACTGTCCTTAGGCTTAAAATCTAATAAAGTCGAAACAAGGCAAAAGTTAGTGGGTAAAGGAAGTCCAATAAATTTGCATAGAGAAATACGTTACAATGAGTAGGAACTGTCGTCGCTGGCTATATACACATACGACCACTTGCATTGCATTTATTTCACTCATTTCTGAATTCATTTGTTATTAAAGAGTTCCTCCTCAATAATAGTTTAAGTATTCTACCACTTACTCACGAACATTATACCCATCATACTACCTATAGTATATACCGTCGAAATTTAATTATCCCTTAGGCCCACACACACACACACACACACACACACACATGCAAATAGCATGTATAAGCTAAACTGTAATATTATGTAATGATTGATGGACTTGGATTTCTTTGTTGTAGTCTGAATCAGAATATAATACTGTTTCGTTTGTTTGGTGGTTTCGTTAATTGACAAGGAATTGACTCATGCCACCTCTATAAAATAAAATATCACCAGCAATGAAAATCCAAGTTGGGTGATAAGTGGACGTAAATTCAGCTGACATTCAGAGGGACTGAGGAGTTGTCTCATTGAATTTTAATGATAGCAATAGCATTGTCACGATTCGAAAACTTAAATTTTGGACTGTATACAGTTGGAAAGATAAAAGACACGTGAGTTTGGATGACGGAGGGATTCTTATTATTAAAAGTGGGAATCTTGTGCAATGAGATTTGTTGACTGGATTCCTCAATGTGTTCCATTTATTCCATTTTATGATGAATGCCTCTGTGTGTAGAGTAATTCATTGAGAATGGCACAGAGAAATACTTATTCCCAGCAGAGGCTTAGAATTGAAAGGCTGACAGATATGGGAAAACTTCTTAGAAGATGAGGGTCAATCAATTTTATACATTGGTCAATCTTCACTTTCGTTGAGGATCCATTGCAGGTTATAAACCCAGCAAGAAGGATTCAATGCTTACATGTCATATAATAACTTCTGACAAGTGCTGAATCGAGTACTTGTTCAATTTCCTTCTTTGATTTATACACACATAGTTTATTTCTTTTTCCCTCCGTTGTGTAACCTCTGAAGCCAAAACTTTGCTTTCTCCAGCAGAAAATTTGGTTGAGATTTTTACTTTTACTTTTAGTCAATTGAATGTTGTGATGAGGAAAGATACGGATATAAAGAACAAACAGCAACTACATTTTCTCTTTGGGTGGATGGTGGATGTAGTTGAATTGATAATCCAAAATAACATTGCAGTAATCTGAAGAGAGATGTTTTTGTAAGTGGCTCCCAGCATGAAACAAACGATTGCTTTTAACGCCACACGAGATGAGCTTAGAAAGAAAGTTTAGATAGTTTAGTAGATGCGACCAAAGAAAATATATCTGGAGCAGATTTATATGTTGAACCCCACCACCACCACCAGTACATGAGAAAGGCACATGCTACTTTCACTTTCATTTTGAATTATCATTATATATCCTGGAGAATATATCATGCATTATATTACACAAACTTCATCGTCAAAATTCCTCCAGATCAGCAGAAAAATAGATCGAGTGCAGAAAGAAAAATTGTGTTGAGAACGTAACTTTTAAAACTTGTTTCGTTTTTTTTTGGGTGAATCTTATAATGTACGTGTTTTTGAACTTGTTAGGAAATTACTACTCTGTGTCTGTTTTCTTTTTTGTATAGATTTTTATGCTATACAGTACAGTTGAGCAGTAAAATAGCTGCCTGTTATGTTCAATCATAAATACTCATAATGCCAACCAACAACCAGACCATAGTAGCAGAAATATGGTTAATGGTAACTGTATTCTCTTGCGTTATTCAACCTCTATTCTTTCATCTTTGTTCTCCTTATCTTCAGATGATTATGTGGCACGGAATTTTTTTCTGGCACTTTTACATTATTACAAGTTTCTTCTATATAGGGGGTATAATGGTATTATAGAAGAGCATTCTACCACGGTTTTCACTACACCTCATAACAATATCATAATTCATTATATAAATAAATACAATTTATTAAAATGATTTTTATGAATGAATTTTACAACTAAAATTACATTTTCTTTTTGTGATTCGACGATAAATAAAATCCCACAAGACATTTTATATATATGAAAGTAATGTGGGAAGTGGAGAGGAAAGTGTTAATTATTATGAAAGTAATACATTTTGAAATTGTGTCATGATATAATAGAGAAAGTAGGAGGGATGTTGTAGTAGATTAAATCCCCAAAGGGTATTCCACGTGTGTAGTAAGTTGACTGACTGATCAAGCTTACATGAGAAGAGGTGTGAAAGTTGTGAAACTTGGTGAGTACATAGTTAAATGGTTAGGTGAAGTTTGTAGTATTTGTTGTCGTGTGGTTATGGTCCAAGAGCTTGCTTATTGATGCTCTGGTGTGATATTTCTCAAATGGATCGACATGAAGAGGTAGAAATTTTATAGGAACTCTTCTTCTTCTTGAATGATAGTAGAAAGAATAAGGTCACATATATAAGAAAGTGAAAGTAAGTGAAAGATCAAAGTTCTTTCCTCCAAAGATTTCCAACTGATGGATCTCTGTATTTGAAAGGATCATCTGTCTTCCACCGCACCAATCTCTTTTCAACATATAGAAGAGCCTTTTTCATTGAAAATACACTGAAATCAAATATCACTCGATGAAAGAAAACTCTGGGTCAACCTGCATAGTCTATATATATATATATATATATATATATACTACTAATATTCAAAACCAGAACAACAAGTAGGAATCTATCAAGGCTTAGAACGGTTTTATTTCCTCCAAGAAATAAACTCATCTGCTTTCATTGTAGTTTGGTTTGGAAATTTGGTACATTTGACTACGGTTACGGTTGGTTACAGTTACTTATGACTACATGTATTACATACCCTGGCTGGCATGCTATGTTCATTCCTACAAATCTTTGGATCACAAACGAATTGTGTAATCATACATCACAACAGAATTTTTCACATTATATTACTGATTTTAAGTTTCTCCTCATGTCTAAATACAGAAACAGAATTTCTCTGCATGTCAAATCAACAATTTACCAAATACTTTATTGGTTTGAATTTCGAAATAGCATTTCAGTATATTTCAAACAAAGCTTTCACACCCTCGTCTGCATATCTTAACACCATAGTGTATCAGACTATAAGCTAGCAGGTGGCAGTATCCACGGGTAGCAGCTAGCTAGCTGGGAGAAAGTTGTGGTGAGATTTGCATGTGACAGGTTAGAGAAACTTGTAAAGAAGCCTGTCCTTGTCATACTTACCACCAATGATGCCATTTGAAAATAAACTAAATTTATTTTACGCAAGTTTATGAGAAATAATTTGTAAATATTTTTCCATTTAATAAGGATTGTGTTGGGTTGGGGAAACAGCAATATTATCATATTGCTACGAATAGATGAGTATAACAAATGGTTATCCGTTGAATAATGGTGGTAATGGTAATGAATTCCATGAAAAAGCTGTTGAATGTTCATTGAAGTTTAAAAGATTTGAGAGGTCTATAATATGAATGAATGGGTGGGGGGATGTCATTAATGATTGATTCATATATTCTATGTTTATTTGAATTTGAACAGAGTAATTACAAGCAAGCAGAGTCCCATTACATAGCAGCACTTACAATCGAGCCGAGAAATCAAGTGGTTCTGAGTAATATGAAAAAGTTGGAAAGGGCACAAAGACAAACCTCTGCAACAGCAGCGGTTGCAGCAATATCAGCCACTGTCATCTCCACAACCCACACTCCTCATCATAATAATAATCATCATGACCACCACCATCATCATCATCATAATCATCATCAACATCTCTATCATCATAATTCCCATTCTCGTGGACCTCTTCATCAAGGGCATAAATTCCACTTCTCCTGGCGATGAACCAACCGATCTCATCGACTTTCTTCGTCCCAATGCACTACTATTAACTTTCACCAGCAGCAACTCCTGAAAACCCATCTCAACCATTCATATCATCAGAAGAGAGACGACGACGTGACGACGACGACACAAGACTCAAGAGAGACAGAGAGGTAGAATTAAACTTAATTTTAACCACTACTACAGAAATCATGGTTGAGTCCTCCTTCATTTCACTTGCTTTCCAATTCAATGGTTTTCAATTAGAAGAACTTGACAAAACAAAACTTTGATTTCCGCTATCAGAGAGTAGTGTTGTACTGTTCTATGGACAGACAGGAGACTATCTCTTAGCATCGCACTACTAGCACTGTGTTCTTCGCAACTCAACCGGATGCTGTGTGGAGCAATACTACGATTTCAACATAATCATCATCATCATCAAGACTCCAAGAATCCGCCATATTCATTCATCCTTTATGAAGATATGGAAATTAAAACAGTGCTTTTCATGCGATACCTTATCAACTTTCTAGTTTTAACTTTCTAAACTTTCCCCTTTGTTGTCCTTTACACAGAGCAGTACACTGCTTTGAAAGAGTCAAGGGCATTTATATAAGTTTTACCTCTACAACTTTCTTCTTCTTTTTACTAGTTCCTGGAAATGTTAAGACCTTCTACAATTCATATTTTTAATCTATTAACTTCTCTAACGTTTTCCTCTCTACTAAAATGTAGACCTTTATGATTTTCTAAAATCCGTCGGTAATTTAAAATCATTTTGTGGCTACATTTGAAATAGCATCCAAATAGTATTATCAGAGAAATATTATCATAATCAGCATAAATTGGATGTGCGACCTGAAACGCTTTTAATAATTGTATTAGAATATTGCGCATTGAATTTGCTATGAAGACAGATAGAGTCTTATACAATCTTAGAAAGTAATAATTTCATGTTCTTGCTAAAAATTTAGCTAAGGAGCAACTAGTTGAGTTTTAGATTACTGTTAATTTAAAGCTATTACTATAATAGGGGTTGCACAGGAAAAAGTGAAGTCAATATAAATGTGATCGTCTAATTAAAATATAATCTTACAACATGCATAAATATAGTGTATCAAAATAGAAATGGCTGATTGTTTTTTTTACTTTCTTTTTAAAAATGATCCAAATATTAGAAATAGATTGTTTTTACTTGACCATGACATTTTGAAATAAGCAGGAATTTGTAGAAATATATATTTTATTAGCAATTCAAGATTGTTCTTAATGTGGTTTAAAATATTGTTATTCATTGAGTCCTTGTTTTACGAATTTTAAGCTTAAGTTAATTACGCTAATTAGTCTATTCTATAGTCTATATAATTAAGAATTCCTGTCATGTCATCATCAGTGTACCTTTAACCACTATACAACATACAGAGCAGCTTACCTGTAAACAGAAATGTGCAACAACATATACCCTGTATAGATGTTTGAATAAAAATAGCATACGTGTCTGGAAAGCCAAACAAATAAGAAAAATGAAAATAACCTTCTTCGAATAAAAATATAGTCTTGCCAAAACTATTAAAATCTTATATACTTAAACTTATAGTAGTTTTGTTTGTGAACAAAATATATTAAAGATAAAATAGATATACATATAGAGAACGTATTTTATTACAAACTCTTTTATTCACATACACAGTACTATATATAAGAAGGTGAGAAAGAGAAAAGGAGAAAATAAAACAACAAGAAGCCAATGAACCAATTAAAGTTAAATATCCAAATTTAACGTTTTTAAATTATGAGTACAGAGGAAACCCTATAGTTTTAGATTTAATACGCTTTTATGCGCGTCTCGAGAAAAGTACATGCAGATATATATTATAATATATAAAATACAAATATATATACCTATACATCTTAGTATTGTAGTTAATATTATTTAAGATGTAAATATGTATAGCTACTAATTGAATATTTTACTGTAAACAGAAAACCATAAAAACCGAAAATAAAAATTTAAATTAAAAACGTTTTATTTTACATTGTATATTTAGTATTAAGCATTAGATGTGCGATATTGATTAAGATTCTGTGTATAATCTCTGTCATTTCAATTCCTCTGTAGAAAGAAAAATATATTCACATTTTTAGGTTTATAAACTTTAAAGTTGAAACTTAATATTACAATAACATAATATGCTACTATTTTCAAAGGTGAAATTTGTATTAAACAAAAATTGGCGTATATATAATCATAAACTATACTTGCATGCAATACATTCAATGTCTAAAGTGTAATTTTTTGTAAATAAACTGCCAAGAGAAATAATAATTTGACATTTTGTTTATTGATTTTTAATTAGCATATAAATAAATAGACTCTATAATTATAATTTATAACCATCGACTTGAATTTTTAGCAACACTTAATAAATATTTCCAAATTATTAGAAGATCTCACTAATCATCTCATTAGACTAAATGAATGACACTTCAGCAGCAGGTTTAATTGATGTGAAAGCTTGAAAAAGAAGAGATTACTAATAATAGTAATTAGTAGGCATTTGGAGAAGAGTTGTAGCTTTAGCTGTCACATATTATACGAACGAAGACATCCATTATATTAAAATGCTCTATTCATTGTTATTATTATTGCTGTAGTTGGTACTTACATTTACTTTCACGCATCCACTGATCCTTATATTCTTCAGGATGAATGGTAAGAAGGTAAATTTATGTATTTTCCGCAATTGTATAGCATTATTGGAAGTAGTGTTGAGTTTTTGATGAAATAAAATAGGAAGAATAATGATGGAAGGGAGTTCTATGGATGTGTGCTACAGACAGAAAGACAAGAAATAATTAATGAATGCTAATAAGATTCTTGTGGAATTTCGAATTCCAAGAAACCTTTTCGCTGCTTCTACTGGTGGTGGTTAGTACAACTTTACAATTTACTACGACATCATTCTTATGTTCTGACTCGTCGGACGGATATCTAATTAGGACGAGCTCATCATCGCATGTAGAAATCTAATTAAGCTGAACCAAGCCAAGCAAATATTGTGTGTAGGCTGATGCTGACACTGCTTGTCTTTCTACACATACCTTGGCAATATTATAGCTATTATCTCAAATACCCTTTTTAGTTTTCTTCCCCTTTGCTATATGCTATATGTGTCCAAATCAGCGCCCTACCTTGGCACAAATGAGCCAAATTCTACTATACAACTCTCTTTGGATCTTTCCACTGAAGAAGGACTCAAAATTTAAGCCTTTCCCTGCTGCTGCTGCTGGTCTATTCAACTTTCTCTATCCTTTTACTACTATATACAGTTCAGTTGGTGGAAAAGTTTTACTTCTTTCATTGTTTACAACATTGTATAGTAGAAAGTATTATATCAATTCCACTAAGAATTAGCCCTTAAAATTAGCTATAGTATTACTTTATTACTTTCAATTTGATTTCATAGAAAGGTGAATTTTTCTTTATTTCATGACAAAAGAGGGGAATTGGGGATCAAGAAGAAGAATAATCTGAAACACTTCAATCACAAGGACAAAATAATCTGATGCATTTCTCTTGAGATGTAAAGATTCCATTCAGCCAAGTAATCTCCTTTTATTGAGTTTTAGGAAACGATAGGAGATACCTGTCGTGAATTCTTTTTCATTATGTCCGTCGCTTCTTATGTGTTTCATCCGCTCCTGCTGGACCTGCTGAAGAAGAAGAAACTGGAACTTTCCTCAAAACCAAAGCTCTTTTCCTTCATTAGCTGTCTTCATTAAGCTCTGGAGTCCATGTGTATGCTCTACTGAGCTTCCATTCCTTTAGAAGAACGATAACCGTCTCATTCCTTCTTATTACTCAATATAAGCCCTTTTCTACTCTTAAGTCTACATTAGAACAAAGGGTTTTATAACTTTAAGGAACCACTACTATACCCATATATCCACATATATATTATTGCCAATTAATGTTTTACTCTACAAAATTCTCCATCTCTTCTTAAGTCAGCAAACAATCCGTCTCATCTTCCCGAGAAACTTTCGACAGCTATCAATCAGTGAATTAGGAACATCAATAATAACGTTCAACCGAAACTTTTGAGAATTATTGTATTTTACACAAAAAGCCTACACAAAATGCCATTTTCTGCTATACAAACGAGAAGTTTAATAAATAACATAAAAGATTAATTAATTAAACGATTTGAATGTTTATTACGGAATTTTCCCGTTATCGATTTTCTTTCTGATTAAAAATGAAAAAAATGAAATGTGATTAAAACCAATGTTCTAAATATCGATACGCACTTACCGCTATGCGACTTTATGTCTGCGACGTAAATGTTTTAAAATGACGTCAATGCATTTGGATCGAGCTCTTTAAAAATGAAGACCTTTAAAAAAACCACACCCATTCTCAGAAAAAAAGACTTATTTATTGCAATCCTTCGAATTCCTTCACAACATTGCCAATAGAAATACAAGCCACATCCCACCACCCTCCCAAATCACACTCCAAAACAACAGGATCCGTTTCCTTCGTTACATAAGAATGAAGCAATTCGCTGAATTGCGGCAATTTTGATTGCAAAAGCAGCTTGGCTTTTCCAAGTGCCGATAAAATGTTTTCCTTATCTTCTTCGGGGACGTGATCCAATTTTTCAGTCCAGGTTTTATACAGCGCGTTTAGTTTGACGCAGGCAGTGCTGAACTGGAACCTGTTAAATAAGTAATTAATGATTGTTTTTGTAATTAATTAATAATAATTATTGATTATTTTAATTGCAATTAAAAACTTACATATAATCAATGTAGACATCATCAAGGCCATGTGCCTTTTTCTTTTTGATTGGGTCCGTTGCCGTGGAGACGGATGAAACGGTAGGTTTTAGAACTTGGTTCTTGTTTTTCACTGGTTCGTTTTCTTTTACCATTTGGCGCGTTACTCTGCGGTTGGGGTTAGGCGGTGGAACTGCCTTAGGGGGTGGGGCCGCCGGTTTGATAACTTTAGTGACTGGGGCAGCCGGTTTGGTAACTTTAGTGGCTGGAGCAGCCGGTTTAATAACTTTAGCAGGTGGGGGAACAGGTGGTTTTTTCGTAATGTTAGGAGTAGTTATTGGTGCCTTGTTAGGGACCTTATTAGCTTGTACCACACCCCTTGATGTCCCTGCCTTGGCAGCTGCCCTTTCCTCTTTCCATTTCATGAGTTGAGCCTTTCTCTGATCTACTTCAGTCTTTTTCTTCTCGGTTTCGGTTTCCATTACAAGGCCACGTCTTTTACCAATTTCTGCTTCTCGTTTTTCTTTTCTTCGCGATTCAATTTCATTTCTACGATTTTTTTGAGTTTCCAAGGGTTTCTGCTTTTTGTGAAGGTTCTCTAGATTTAATTGGCTGGAATTTTAAAATAATTAAAATTAAAAACAATTAAAATTAATTAAATAATGTTAAAATAAATACTCACGGCTTCGGAACAGCAACAGTACTAGGCGTAGCCTTAAAATTAGCAAGATTCCTATAAGGACCAAGAGCGCGTAACATATCCGATTCCATCCTTACTATCAGACAGTGCAACTTTTCCCTGCAATATTTAGCCGCTGTCTACTTACTATCAACTCCCGCTATTAAATTAAAATCAAACTGAGGTAAAATGAAACTTTTTTTTGAAACTTTACAATTCAAACAATTGATACTGCAAATTTTACCTTCAAATGATGAAAAAATGAATTCTTCACGGACGAAACAAAAAAAAATACTTAAAAGCAACTAAAAAAGCAAGTTCGCTGTCCCCGAAAAAAACTTAACTACCATGAAATCAAAACCACTTTCTACCGCCACCTCAACACAATAAAAATCACCAACGAAACCAAGACAACCCAATGAATGAGGCACTTTATTTTCTTCATAGTAAGGGACGTAAACCCCTTTATAAGATTGTCCTTTTCGTCTGTCCGTCAGTTAGTGCACTAACTCTAGCTCTTCATGAAACTTTGTACTATACATGACGTATATGCGTAGAAACGCCTGACTATGTTTAGCTAAAGGGGTTATAAGGGATGTAAGGGAGCAGGTCAAAATCGAGACGGTATCGTCGTGTGGGGATTTCGAAATTCATTTTGACCTACGATGATCTCGTGACCTTTTATATGAGGACAAAAGTTTTAAAGCGATTTTGATGGAGATTTCGATTTAAACTTTTTTGACATCTGACAATCCTGCGTGGTTGTTTACACCCCTTGGTTACATTCGTTGCAACGGTTTATTGTATGAACAAACGTTGGAATCTATTTTGCAATAATGACAGTGTTGAACGTTGTGATAATATTTTTGTTTTAAAAGGGGAGAAAGCATGTTATTGAATTCGGAGATGTAAGCAAAAAGCAGAAAAGAATTGTAAACTGAGACGACTAAACAAATAAAAGAGAAATTTTCGCTGAAAACAAGCAAAAATATCTTTCTTTGTTTTAGAACAAAACTATCTTTTCATAGGTCTTTACTGTATAAGTGTTACGCGAAATGGTTTACTTAAGATTTTCTTACAGCTTCAGTCGTTCGAGATAAGCGGTTTATCTTTCCGTAATTGCGGTCGTCATTAGTTCTTCTGTTTTGTATAGACTATCAAGTTTAAAAGCTTGCTTTGTTTTATGTTTTCCTTTGGGATTACGTTTCAATTTATAAATACATACAGACTGCCTCAAATATATAGATATAAAAATGTCTGAAGGATTTTCTGCTCGCGTTTCCCATCTTTCAAATTAAACCTTCATGAATATTATCAAAGAAAGAATTAAATTGAAGAATGTAAAAATATATAACAGTGACCTTAATTCTGACTTAGTAAGTGAAAACCTAAACGGAACAACAGGGTCCCACTATTGTAGTCATCCATGATTCAATCAACTACGAATTCTTAATTAATAATTTTTTTGGCATAAAGTATATTATGTCAGTAGTGATTTTATGAAATTAGTAAAAGTGTTAAAATAGCATAAATCATGAACAAAAGGAGAGAGACAAAAGAAATGATTTTTGATGGATCGATTGAGTACGTGAGGATGAATGATGTAATTTGAAGGAAAGCGTATTTCTACTGTCAGGGAAATAAAATATTCCGATGGAATCGAGTAGTTTCATTTTGAGAGTTCAAGATGCATCTCCATGGAATTGCGATGTAAGCAGAAACACGAAAAACTGCGAATGTTGAGTAAAAGACACTAATTGATATTTGTAGGTCCCCAAGGATTTCATTTCCAAACAGATTCTGAATCTGTATCAAATAACATGAATAATTGATTAGCGTTTTGTGTCCGTCCACATCGCACTCCATTCAACTTCAACTTTTTATGTTTCGCATCCTTCACATCCCATATAATAATAGGTATAGAACAAAGATCACTTTCACTCCTATATGCTCCCTATTTCCTATACAAACCCACCATAGCTAATAATATACCACTATAGCTGTCATACTATTGGGTTGGACAATTAAATCAACAAAGTTGCAGGGTTTTATGAAAAATGCATAAAGCCAGTGAAAAAATATGATTGGAAATTAGTAATGAGACAAACACCTATTATTGACTTTAAAGACAATTAAAAACTCTTGATACTTTACTACCTATGTCTTATTAATAATTGCGTCTGAATTAATAATTTTGAAAAAAAAGTTCTTAATTACAATTGTTTTGTATTGTTAGATTCATTTCTTTATTATCATTTAGTCTATATAGTCTATAACAAACATATTCATTCACCATTAAAGATTAAAGTTTTTTATGTGTACAATAAAAATTTTGTTAAAATTACAGCTATTTAGAGTATACTTTAAAACTTGGCCACTAACATATAATGGATATCAAAAAATTTTAAGAAATTCTGAAATCAAATTAGAATTACAAATTCCATCAGCAAAAAATAATTGTCCGTCTAAAAATAAGAGGGTAGATATATTGTTGATATAGTATAGAGAACAGGTACATTGACTTTCTTATTGCTTTATTATGGAAAAAATAATTATATCCAATGCACATTTAAAGCATATGTATTACATTATTATTGTGCCCATTATAAATCCCTTTCTCTGTTGTTACATACTTTGGTTTCATATTTTGCATATATATATATATATATATAGTTGCCTACTTCCTATAGTATGAGAACATTATTCACTTAAGTACATGGTTTAATTATGATTTAATATGTTTCCTTTCATATATTTGAATAACAAAGAGCAAGTTACCTATAGAGATATTTTAGAATTGAATATCTGATTAGTAGTTTTGTAAGTCTTCGTTGGATTGCTGTGTAGGAAACATTAATCAAAATGGACTAGTTCATTTATTTATGAAGTTGGTGGTTTTGTGTGGTTACAAAGAGAAGTGAGTAGGAAGACGTATAAATTTATTGGAATAAAATTTGACATCGGTTTTCTACTATTCTGACTCTTCTTAGATTGTTATTTCGGATATTGGAGTAGACTTCTCTTCAGTAAATGATACCACTTAAAGGCAGCTTATAATATCAAAGCTAGCAAAGAAATGATATGAGAACATTAATACGCAGGATATGAAGATGATGATTACGAGGACATTAGAAAAGCCGAATGCACTTGGCACTTATTTTCTAACAGAGCGAATAGTTTTCAGTGAAAGTTTCCAGTGGTTTCAGTGGCCAAGTGCGTATGACATTTGTGTTTTCAGCTGCCATTGGTCGCCTATCTGTATTTCTCTATAAAGCATAATATGAAACTTGGAACTTTTGAAACTTATTCCGAAGTCAATTTGGTTTGTGTGGTAGTTTATTCCCACCTCTACTATGGTCACGGAAAGAGTTGCACCTCCAACTACTACATATATATATATATGAGTGTGGGTGTATATAGAAAAGAAAGACGCCATCAGATAGATGAATGTGTGAGGTTAGTTTGTGTTTCTCTCCCGTGTCACGTTCGTTTAGCTTTTTAATTACTTTCTTTTGGTAGCGCAGAGTCGCTTTTCCCTCTGGCGTAAACTCTCAATCCTGCAGCTGCTTTGTTACCCAATACACGGTCAAGTAGCGATTGTTTTGTCTTACGTCTTGCAGCTTGTACTTCTCGACACACCTACAAAGACACATTTAACAATCAACGTTTTTACATATATTACAATTTTGTAATTTTAGATAAGTACTCATCTCTTGTTGGCAAATCAAAATTGAAATTATTTAATTGAAAACAATTTATTTTAATAGGCAATGATTAATTGAGTTAATAATTTCATTTGGAGGAAAATATTATATTTTCAGCTGCCAAATCGAATACTGCTTTAATTTTCTCTGAAGAAAGTTATAAAGATGTCATTTTCTAACTGAATATGAATAATGGCAGAAGTAATAAAATACATTGAAAAGGATTTATTTAGTTAAAAGAGTTGATATAAATAGAAAAAATAAATCTATTGAGGAGAAACTTTTTTCAATTAGTAATGTTGAAATGATTAGTAATTGAGTATTTGATTCCACTGGAAGGTCTATAAAGAGAGGAGGATTTTTGATTAACTTGAAAGTCTTGGAAACTTTTCTCTGTTGTTAGTTGTACAAATAAGCCAAATTTTCTGAAAGTTACTTGATTAGAGTTCGATGGAATAATACGGCAAATCACTGGCAATGAAATTAAGTACAAAGAAGAAAAAGAAGAAAGGGAACGGAACAGATTAAAGAAAAATAGCAGTGGACAAGAAATCCAAATAAAAAATGCTTTTGAGTTATTGAAGCGAATAAAAAGGATTTTCCAAGGCAATCAAGGCAAATTGAGAGCAAATGAATGACAGCGGAAGTGATTACCTCATGAAAAACCTCTGCAACTTGAGCAACTTGTTCGGAAGCTGCAACTTCAGCAAAAGAGCAGTCTAAATCCTTGGCTAAAATCTCTCCTAAAAATAAAATTACAATTATATACATAAACATACAATTATTGAATTTATAAACGGACGTATACGTATCATTTCAAATTAATTCTATTATTCATTTCAGCATAAGACACATACATAATCTACTTTTCCGACAGATACACAATAGGTACAATTTCCTAGAATATGTTACCCCGAAATGTTCATAATATATATAGAATAGATAATATAGCTCTTCTGTCTCTTTTAACACTTGGTGAGGATTAATTTAAGAGCTGAAAACTACCTACATGCTATGCATGTTGCAAAAGTAAGAGAAATTAATCGGATTTATTTTACACTTTTATTAGTAATACCATAGGAGGAAGAGTAACTTTCTCACACTTTCATTATCCGTCATAAGTACATAACTATCCCACGCTTATTTCCACTTGTAGGCTCTGAAACAACAATGACAACGGCGACACTTTTTTTTTGAGAGGATTTAACTTTTGTTTAACGGAGAACATTTCCTTTTATAAAATGCAAGTTATCCATCCATATCTATATAAAGCCTAGCAATTCATAATCTGAAAACTAATAGATTTTAGTTGACAAATTATCCTTGGCACTTGGCAGAATTAAAAATTGAAAGGAAAATTTGCACATGATCTGATCTAATAAACTAAAGCTGATACTTGATAGTATACTTGTTGTAAAGCTTGTACTAGAAGTATGGAGAGTATATTTTGTGAATTTTATTAAAATTAAAAAAATGAACATGATTTAAGTAGAGCTGATGTTGAATAAAATGGCAGAGAATGTTTAAAGATGGAGGAATAATGTTTGATACAGGTCTTGAGGCAGAAACATGATCTAGAAGCAACTGGCCGTCATATAAATTCCAATTTTATATACAACTCTCTGTGAAATCCGTGCAAAAGTTACTTTCTCTTTTAGGAAGTAAACCATATTTCTTTACAAAGTTAAAGTGAAGATGAAACTTGATCACGAGAAGAATTTCATGCGACATAAATAATGAAACTTGTTAATTGCACTTCCTTCCCAAAAGAACTTTTCTCAACTCCAACAACTTCCTTCATTCTCGTCAGAAAATCCAAACTATTTTCCAATTAACGAATGACATGTTGAAAACTCTCATAATGATAATAATATAATAATAAAAATAATAGTATCAATGTTATATCTTTTGATATAAAAGTAATATCTTACAATTAGAGATTTTTTATATTAAATAATTTCTAATTGGACATGCTATTTATTATATGATGGTGTCATGAAATGTTTCAATTTTCCAAATGTATGATATCATTTTTCAGTTTTAGATGTTCATAAAACTTCTAAACTGTGTGGTTGGTAATAATATGATTTACTTTCAGCTCGTTATGAACTTTTTTTCATAATTTCCTCTATCATATTATTTTTCATTCAACAGATTCGTCCTATAATAAAAGTCTGCTTTGGTTTCCTTCCTTCTTTTTCAATGTACTTGAACTGAATTGAGTCTATTATCCATCGGTTTAAGAGAATCACAGTACTGTCAGTACTACACTATTCTGCTACTCTGCTCCTTCATGTTACGCCAAAGGATAGGTGTTAAAAGTGAAAAACTTCTTCTGCTTCAAAGTAGAAGATAAACTTGTGCAAGATTTCAGTTGATGATACTCACTCAAAGACCACTGTTCACACTTTTCATGTCTTCCTTATACGTATTCCTATATCCTATCTATTTCATTGTTAAATTCAGCATAAATTTATTTAGGCTATAGTTCATGCACTATTTATGAATATAGTGATAATAGTTATTCCATATGTTTTTCACAATATTTATGTAGCAGGGCGGAAATAAAAGTAAAAAAATATTTTTCAAACTTAAATTTGGAGCTTTGGAATAAGGTAAAATGGAAAAATGTTAAATATGCAGCATTGAGCATTTAAATATATAGGATTTGAGTAAAGTTAAAGTTACTTTATCTTTTTGAGAGAACTTTTAAACTCTGTGCTCATCGACATTCGGTTGCTTTCATTGAGTGGGAATATTGGGAGAGAGAAAGCAATCTTGTTCCGCTGCTTTCTTTTCTTCCATGAGTATAATGCGATATATAAAAGTGGTTGGCTGCAGACGGAATAAATGTGAAGAACAAAAGTGAAAAAGTTTAGTTTACTTTCACCTTTGAAACCTTTATTCTTATTATTACTATGTGTGGTGGTCTTCTGGTTTAACTTTCACAAAAGTTTTATTCTCTTTCAGCTTCAGAAAAGAATGGAAATATTTTCAAATGAAATTAGTCAATAACCGTGCATATGAACTATGTAGAGAAGTAATTGTGTCTCAACACTTTAACTTCTCTTACATTTTATTTCTAATGCCATCAGAGTAAAACTTTGCAGTATTATGACTTTCATTTAACACATATGCTCAAAATATATCCATTCCTTTTTTTATATCATTCTGAGATCTATATCTCCCATCTGTGTTCCCTTAAATTGATGACGAAATTTACAGGGATGATTTTTCTAAATACTATCTAAACTTTCTAAACCCAGTATAGGAAATTGATTCATGCCGCTTCTGTTGATGTTGTTGTGTAGAGGATATTACTTTTAAAATCTTCTATGAGTAAGAGGAGGAATAAGGGAGCAGCTTACCTTCTTCAGTGCTAATTTGACGAAGATGAATCAGATCAGCTTTATTGGCGACGAGTACGGTTGGGGCAGTGGGGTGAGAAGAATTTGAAGAGTCTTTGAAAGTAGCACCGTTGTTGGATCCAGTAAGATTGCCAGCGGATCCACTTCCAGAAGCAGAAAGTTCATGGACACTAAGAGTATTGCTGGCAGTAGTAGTATTGGGGGTAGTAGAATTACCACCATTTCTGCACTCAGTCAACTGTTGTTTCACTCGTTTAATGTAATTGAAACTCTGTCGATCAGTTATGGAGTAGACAAGAAGAAAGCCATCGGCCCATTGGCCCATCCATTGGATAGTCTCCTGAGTTACGGACTCATTCCCTGTCTGTAAATGATAAAATCGTATTAAACTTACCAAGGACGAGAGTGAAAGCAACTTTGTTCGAAAACTCTAATGCTCTTAGTCTGTTGTGTCAATAATACACGGAAAAACTTTCTCAAACGATAATTCTCTTCTATTCTACACTGTCATCTTGCCGTCTGTTACTCTCTGTCACTAATTTTCTGACGCTTTCAGTTTCACTTTTTTACTCCCTACACTTTTTTATACTTTCAGTGGATATTAAACTGAGAAAGTATTAAAGCAACTACCGATTTCCCTTGTCTCACATTCTGATTGAGTAGGAAGAAAAACACGATCTATTTTCATTGCATCTCTCATCTACTTATACTACTATATCCCCTTTCATTAAATCTCATTCAACCTGTCATTGTAATTCTTCAAGAAAAATTTAAGCTTCACGCTTTCAAATTGGCTTTATAACACCCACTAAAATAAATCTTTCATCACAAATAAATTATGATGGCAGTTTCTTTTCCGAATCCATCATTCATTAACTTCTTTAGAGTACATTCAAGTCTGTTTACATTATAGTGAAACGGCTCGTAATTTTATATTAAAATTCTCCTTCATATATTTTCAAGAACTTTCTGTTTCCTGCTTTGGCGCAACTGTAAAAGTGAAAGATAAGTTGAAGTAATTCATTTTCACAATAAGTAAAGTAACTACCACAAAGCAATTAGAAGTGTCAAAGATGAATTATAGATTAAGAAGAACTTGGTCATGCTGTTGGTGTAAAATATTGTGCTTTGAAATTGACCATGGTGGATTGTGAATTTGCAGAGGGGTACGAGGTAGGTTGAAAGTAAAAGTTTTGAGATGGATGGAAGAAGACGCAGATTGATTTCAGGAGAATTCTTGAAAATCATAAGAAATTGACAACTCAACCAAAACAAACGAAATGAGCTTAAGTTGCAAAGTCATCAATCATTTCGCAGTTTTGTTGGCTGAAGGAAAGAGGGACAACAGGATTTTGGTAACCTTTTACGCAGTCCTCTTACGTAAGACAGTTCCAAACAACCATCCCAGCATATAATATACCTATATATAAATGCTCCCCCATAAGAAGGGAGAAAGGTGATGCATTTTCTTCAGTCTCATTCAATCAATGTGAGCTGATTTCCCCAAACCACAGGATCACTTAAATCCTATTCTCATAAAACGCAAGGTGTTAGCGTAATAACCATTCTTTCCCTCCAAAATACCACTCCTCCAACTAATACTAATGTTGCAATCATTATTAATACATTTATTCTTATGGAATTTTCACTTTGTCACTTTTTCTCTCTCATATTTTTCTCTGCCTTCGTCCATATAGCAATAACAATATTAATATCGAATCCATTATCAAACTTTATCCTATTGTATCCTCTTTTACTGTACTTTACTCTTGATGTGAAGAACTATAGTATTCTTACAAAATGACAGCTATACTATATATATAAATAGTTAAAATGTGTATACATTATGATTTCAGCTGAAAACATAGTAATAAAATCAAATGAAGAATAAAATCCTGTGCATTTTATTATGGCTGATGTCATTCATTATTGAATACTACTACTAAACATTATATAGGATGAAATGAAGAAGGAATTTTAAAAGAAAACATTTGCATTTATGCATTTAGGTTTAGTTGGTTGCCTTGTGCTGCTTCTGTAATGGAATAGACGTTGGGATTTTGGGCTGAGAAAAAACCCACCGCTAGTCAACATTCAACATTTACTTTTTTTCCTCTTCTTGACATTTCTGATTTATGCTTTGTTTACATTCCTTAAGTACTTCAACACCCATAAGTGCAATGGGGGAAACATTGAAATAGACAACGAGAAGTTTTTCTGCCCATGTGAGTGGTACATTACACAAGAGAAATCATTCAAGGGAAAATTCTGCTGACTTTCTTTGTTTACTATCCATGAGGAGAAGAAGGATGTTAGTCTAATATATTGAAATGACATGTAGAGAATTCATCCCTCATATATATAGTCTCAAGTAGTTTATGATTGACGACTTTCTACCATTTCACTTTTCCCAATGTATTCTCTCCTAAGTAAGAAGCTATAAAGCAGTGCAAATATCAAAAGAAAAAAGAAAGACAATAATCCCTTCAAGTGACAAATATTCTTAATATATCTTCCGTAATACGAGTACCCTACTATTATTACAGCCATGATACATTTCCATGATAATAAAATTTAATCTAAATTTAATGGATTTTATATCTGTATAGGAATAACAATAAAAGATTAAATGACACTGCAAAAAGATATAGACAATTATATGGTATTTGATATAGCATATAAATGAAATATAAAAATTACCTTTGGACAGGAGTCAAGGATTTCAAATATCACAGGCTCTCCATCAACCATCATTTCATGTTTGTATCGGTTTTCTATAAACAGTGCAAAAGGTTACAACTCTTCATTCTCATTCCATTCATTCATACATTATAAATTCTACAGAAAATTTGAAGTTGAAGGATGAAATTGATGGGAAAAAAACAAAATGTTTGGAATATAAATATTATTAATAAATTTCACATATACCTGGCGAATTTAAATTAAATATGAATGGAATTTAAAAGGTTTACTCAATGAACATGGAATTGAAACAACTTACCATTTTGATGATCATATTCTCCAATGTATCTTTTGGTAAGAAATCGTACCGTTAATGCTGAAATTATAATAAATATTTAAAATACTAAAGTTAATCTTTTTATCCCTTAATTAACAGTATAATTAAAGGATAATTCAACTTTAGTTTAAAAAATCATACCACTTTTTCCAACGCCGGGGGATCCTATGACGGCAACTTTCACCTCACCAAGAGAAGACTTTTTACGACGGATACCACGAATGCCACTCGAACTCATTATTATAGTTTATATTTTATTATTAGCTATCACAATGATACTTTCTGGTAAAATCCGCAAAATTGAGGTCTCAAATTAGTTTTAATTTACTTTACTTACTAAAGCTTTTTATATAATTAATAACTATAACTGATGATGATTGTAGAGTTTTTTTATCATTTCCTCTCTCAATTATTCCTGTTCACCTCATCAATCTGCAATAAAATAATATTATTACATTTACAAACAAGTATCCAAAAATGGTATAAAAACCTGCAGTGCAAACTTGATGGAGCCCGAGCCAGTATTATTGATAATTTCTTAACCTAACCTTTCTTAACTAGAAGTC